>JAJPUD010022063.1:0-22027 GCA_023553655.1 Myrmecobius fasciatus | reverse complement strand
ACACACACACACACACACACACACACACACACACACACACACACACACAACATTGAAAATGGAAACTCTAATCTATCCAAAAATCTATAAAGGCATTCCCATTGATCTCACTACTGGGTCTGTATCCCAATCATATAAAAGGGAAAAGGACATACATATATAAAAATGTTTGTAGTAGCCCTTTTGTAGTGGCAAGGAACTGAAATTGAGTGGATGTCCAACATTTGGGAAATGGTATATGAATATAATGGAATATTATTGTTCTATAAGAAATAGTGACCAGGCTGATTTCAGAAAAGCCTGAAAAGATATGAACTGATTCTGAGTGAAGAGAGCAGATCCAGGAGGACATTCAAAACCGTAACAAGATTATGTGATGATCAGTGGTTAACAAGATTATGTGATGATTAGTTGTTATGGATTTGGCTCTTCTCAACAATTGGTAATTTAAGGCAATTCTATGGACTTGAGATGGAAAATGCTATCCCCATTCTGAGAGAGAAATGTGAAGACTAAATATGGATTAAAGTATGGTATTTTCATCTTTTTTATTTTTTCTTTCTCATAGTTCTTTCTCTATTGGTCTAATTTTTTTTTGTATATTTCAAATATAGAAATATTTTTTAAAGAAAATAGTAGTTCTAACTTTGACCTCCTTGTCTGTATTCTTTATTAAAATTTCTTCTACTTTATGAGAAATTTTGTTTTTTCTTTTCTTCTGTCCTCTCTTCCTTTTTTCCTTCCTGCCCGCCTTCCTGTCTTTTTTCCTACTGTCTTGCTTCCTTTCCTCCTTTTTGCCTTCCTTTCACATCACTATTACTGCCCCTACTTTATTCTTCCTTCCCTTCCTGAAAAAGGACTTCATGGTAAAAAATGAGTATAATCAATCCAAAAAATCCTTGTATATTATTTTGTATATCTAAAAAATGTATGTCTTGTTTTGTACCTTTAGCCTATGGGCTCATAAAGAAATGGGAAGCATGCTTCATCTTTAGTCTTCTGGAATCTGGTTGGCCAACGCATTAATTGTGGTTATTATGAACCCAGTTAGAATACATTCAATGGAGTGGAAAAGCATTTCTGGAGCACCAAATGTGATCTTTGTGTCTCAAGCTTGGGAACCTTTCAGACTTGCAAAAAAGTTTGGGAGGAATGATACAGAATAAACACACAAAACATTAATGAATTATTTTGCTTTATCAAGTGTGATACAGAAAAAAGATTTTTTAAAAAAAGATATAGGAAGGGGCAGCTAGGTGGTGCAATGGATAGAGCATCAGCCCTGAAGTCAGGAGGACCTGAGTTCGAATCTGGTCTCAGACACTTAACACTTCCTAGCTGTGTGACCTTGGGCAAGTCACTTAACCCCAATTGCCTCAGCAAAAAAAAAAAAGAGATATAGGATTTGCATAATGTCTTAAGGTTTGCAAAATACTTTTTGTATGTTATCTTATTCAATCCTAACAATTCACCTTGGGAAGAAGATAGTAATTTATCTCTATCTTATTGATGAGGAAACTGAGGCAAACAGATTTAAGTGACAATGAGGGTCACACAAATAGTATATACCTGAGGTTAGATTCCTGACACCTTAGCCTATGAATTTGAGATCCCTACCTAGAGTAAGAAAAATGGGCTTTTAGAAACTTCACCCTAGAAAACAAGACCAGATAAAGGATCGTGAAAATGTGAAAATGCAACCAGAAAAAAACTGGGAAGACTTATATGAACTGATGCAAAGTGAAATGAGCAGAATCAGAACATTATACAAAGTAGCTGAAAAACTGGAACAAGAATCAACCGTGAATGACTGAGCTACATCAAGACAATGATTCCAAACAGTTCTAAAGGAATCATGATGAAAAATGCTATGCATCTCCAGAGACAGAAAACTGATTAACTCCGAGTACAAATTGAAGAAGGATTTCTTATTTTGATTTTTCTTGCTTTTTAAAAAAAAAACAAAAAACATGACTAATGTGGAAATGTTTTGAATGATTTCAAATGTACAATTAATATCAAAATTGGGTCAGCTAGGTGGTGCAGTAGATAGAGTATCAGCCCTGAATTGAGGAGTATCTGAGTTCAAATATGGTTTCAGACACTTAACACTTCCCAGCTGTGTGACCCTGGGCAAGTCACTTAACTGCAATTGCCTCAACAATTGCCTCAGTGTGTATGTATACGTATATATCTCAAAACTGATTGACTCCTCAATGGGTGAGCGAAGGGCCGTAGGAATGGAGAGAATTTGGACCTTAATTTTTTTTAAATTAATGTTAAAATATACAAATTAAAAAAATTTTTTTCTTAAAGTGGCCAAGACAAATGGTCATCTGCCACAAAAGGAAATATTCCCTCCCCATTCCTTCCATCCAGTTTCTTTCCTTCCCTCACCTCCAGAGAAGAATTATCAACCATAGCCAACGAATAATAACTATTATAGAAGGCGCAAATGCTGCCATAGAGCATCAATTTAGAAACCAGAGACTGTCATGAAGCGGTTAACTGGGTGGAGTAAGGGAGGCTGTTCTATGTTAAGGCTGGAGAAGGAAGGATTGTGGGAGTCGTAGTCCCGAGGGCTGATGGGAAATGGAGTGCCGCTCTTTTCAACATGGCTGCCCCCAGGTAAGGCGTTGTGGGGAACTAGGAGGCTGGTGGGGAAGGGGTTGTTAGGGCAGTCGAGGTCAAGGGAGCGGCGGCTGCTCTCTATAAAGGAGAGCCAAGTCACGGCCTCCAGGTGGCTTCGCTTGCTGCTGCTCCTTTTTGCTCCACACTGGGCAACCCTGGAGTCGAACGCAGAGGGATCCAAGCGCTGACTCCTGAGCCTGCACTTTCTCGTGCGTTGTGCGACGCGAGGGGAGCCTGCGTGATGTCCTGTGCGGTGTCTGCGCTTGCGTGTGCCCCTTGTGTCTGTGTGGTGCATATATTTGGACAGTGCTTTTATTTGTCCCTTCTAGTGCTTACCTTATTTCCAGTTGATCCTGCATATAATTTGTTTTCCCCATTAGATTGTGAGCTACTCTAGGGCAGGACCCGCTGACCCTATCTTTGTATTTTCTGCCGTCTGCACAGAGCCCGGCACATAAAAGGCGCTTAGTAAATGTTGATTTACCGATTGGCAGTGTCCCAGGCAATGGCATCGCTCGACTTTGGGTTTCCTCAGGTGGAGCTTCCAATTTCTAGGGTTAAGTCCAAAGAAATAATTTGGAGGACATATTTTTTGGGTGTTTGAATTTGTTCCAGGTGACTTAATTTCCGTTTCATGCATTTAGATTAGGGACGCGACACATCCGCCCTCCTGAGAGCTTCTCCAGAAGCCTTTCTAAATGGCTTATCCCGCATTTTACAGCAGAGGAAACTGAGGTCTCGCAAGTTAAGAGGTCACAGAGAGCGGAGCTCAGATTGGAAGCTGGATCCTCTACGCCAAATCCAGGCTTCTTTCCATTGTCCTTAGTGCTGGACTTCTTGAAAGTTGTAACTTCAAAGGGAAAGGTCCTAAGACTAAAAATAATGATTTTTGAAATATATATTTTTATAGAAAAGTTTCTAATGAAACATGTTTTTTAAATTTATTTTTACAATATCTTCATTTTGTGATGTCTAATCTGAATCTGTTTAATTTTAAGTGCTCGTGTTTTCATTTAAGAAAATCTGAATTTGGGAAGTGGGATTGCTTTTATTGGAGTTTCATTGTGCCAGATACTTCATGATCTCATTTGGAGTTTTCTCAGCAAAGATACTGGAGTGGTTTGCCATTTCCCTCTCTAGCTTGTTTTGCAGATGAGAAAACTGACGGTTAAGTAACTTGTGCAGGGCCACACAGCTAGTGTCTGAGGCCAGATTTGAATTCATGAAGTTAAGTTTTCATGACTCCAGGCCCCTGACATTCTGTCAACCTAGCATTGCAAAAGTCTTATTCACTTTAGGGATAAAATTCTTTTAGGAAGTGTCTATCCATGGGAAGCAGAATTAGGAAATTTAGTGTATTGTGTGACTCTTAGGCAAGTCAGTCAATAAATAAATACTTATTAAAGGCCTGCTTTATCTTGAGGGTATAAATACAAAAAGAAAGGTAGTCCGAAGGAGCTTACAATCTAATGGAGACATGGCACTAAAGGAAGCTGAAAAGAGGGTGGGAGAAAGTACCAGCTTGGGGACCCATGAATTTCACTGAATTTAGGAAGACCAGCTAGCCTGGATAGACTTTCTGGGAGGAGCTCTCTAAGGGAAGGACCCAGAGGATGTTGATGTGTTAATTTCTGCCTGATCCTTCTAGGCTCTTGGAGTTGACCCTGAGTAGTGATAGTATGTAAATGGGAGAACAATGAAGAGGCTTTTAATCTCTATTCCTTCTGGTTTCCTTACCTGTAAAATGGGATTAATAATGATCATTCCCCACTGTGGGGGAAATGTTTCCTAAATCTTAAAAATACCCAAAGGGATTCTAATTGATTTGGAAATTTCCTCCAAGGATGCAGGTGACAACCAGAACTTGCCTGCCAATCCTGTGCAACACCTTTTCTTCCTCTTCCTCCTCCTCCTCTTCTTTCTTTTTTGCCTTTGTTCTCCCAGGAGTCCACTTAAGGGGTCCATCCACCATTGCTGGTAGCCAGCCTGGTTTTCTCCTGAAAGACACCATGCCAGTACCAGTGGAACACTCTGCTGTCCTGTCATCCCTTGTTCTTACCCCATTACCACATCTTCTCTTCTTAGTATACAATTCTTGTATCCCTATTATTCCTACTCTTTAAAATTTTTCATTGGGTTTATATTCCATTTCCTTCTATGAGCTTGCAGTTGCCCTCTGCGAACTATTAATTTTTAATTCTTAGAGATTTGTATTTTATTTTTTTACGCTACTTGTTATTCCCTCCTGGTCCATCAGAGGGAGAAGTAATCATAATAGCAAAGTCATGGAAACCAAGTCAAAAAAACCAAGAGGAGGATGGTTTGCAGTGTCACAAGGTATAGAGAGACTAAGAGACCATTTATTTTTCTTTCAAGAAGTTCATTAATGTTGTGTAGTATCATAATTATGGAGATATATGTGGAAAAATTGAAATGTTTAACATTTATTGGATTACTTGCTGTTTTAGAAGAGGGGTGAGGGAGAAGAACACAAGATTTTGCAAGGGTGAATGTTGAAAATTATCTATGCATATGTTTTGAAAATAAAAAGCTTTAATTAAAAAAATTTATAAGTGAAGTGGAGGAACTTAAATAGATTCTAATATAATTTCCTACCTTTTCCTTTCAGTCTCCAAATAGTAATTCATCTGTTGTTCCTTTTCTTCTATTCCTGATAAGAACCCTGTGCTTAGCTGAAGTAGGTTTAAAATTATAATTAGATTGAGTAGCAGTTGGGAGAAGGCTTTTTTAGAATAGGTGAGACCTCAGCATATTTGTAAGCTGAGAAGAAGCCAGAAGAGAGACAGAAATTGAAGATGTAAAGGAAAATGGCATGGCTGATAGAGCAAGGCTGGGGTGTAGACGAGAAGGATGAACTTGAATGGTCAGATGGTAAGGTTAACTTTGGGCAGGAAGGAGATCTATCTCTTTTTTTGATACCAGAGGGAGTAATAAGTTCAATTGTTAGTGACTGTTCACAGTCACAATCTGATGATCATTGAGGAATGAAGAAAAGGTATACCTGAAATTAAATATGAATTGGAGAGAAATATGATTCTGTATATTAGAGAGAACTTGCAGAAAATACAGCTTCTTGCATTAAGTGAAATAATATTGTGTCAGTGTAGATTAAGAAAGTTTGTCGTGTATGGTCATAAGGCTCCACCTTCTGGAAAGTAGATTGCTAACTGCAAATTTAAACTTACCCAGAACATGTCCTACCACTCCTTATTAGTCTTCAAACATTGATTCTTGTGCTGTTCCTTTTATTCCTTCTATCTCAGTAAAGATTCTGTACTTGAAGTAGATTTGAGTAAAGCTAAGGATATGGATTTGAATGATGAAAGCCACTAAAAAGTATTGAGCAGTGGCATGACGTGATCAGAGTGGTGCTTAGAAGGATTAAATTTGGCCATGTTATATATAATGGAGAGATTGAAAGAGGAGAGAATAGGGAGGAGACTTTTTATAAGAGGTAATGAGTGCCTTGTGTGTAGTGGTTGCAATGGGAATGGAAATTGATCTGTGATATTTTGGGACTTGAACTGTCCCGACGAGGTTACATCTGTGTAGGCAGTAAGGGAAAAGAATCAGATTTCACTGAGATTTTAAATCCTATTGACTCTGAGAAAGAAATAGAATATTAAAATGAACATTTAAAAAATCATGCTATATTCTTTGGATGGGAAACCACAGATGTGAATAACTAGTATGAGGAAAATATCTAACTTAATTACCCCATGTTATTTGGAATAGATTTTTAAAACTTTTAGATTCCATCAGAAAAGCATCACTTTGTGACATGCTTCTTTTATCCCTAATAAGGGCAGCTAGGTGGTGCTTAAGTCACTCCGAAAATCAGGAAGACTCATTTTCCTGAGTTCAGATTTGGCCTCAGACACTTACTAGCTATGTGAGTAAGTCACTTAATTCTGTTTGCTGTTTCCTTATCTGTATACAAGGCAGAGAAAGAAATAGCGAAACACTCCACTGTCTTTTGTCAAGAAAATCCCAGTAGAGGTCATGAGTTAGACATGAGTGAAATGACTGAATAACATCTCTTATGCACAAAATATGCCTTATCTCATTGTTTCCTTTTTTGTGTACTTTGTACAAATAGAAGTCAATAATATAGCAAGCATTTGGATAGCCCTTTAAGGTTTACAAAGGGCTTTATATATTTTAACTCATTTAACCAAGTAGGCACTTAATAAATACTTGTTAAAGAAAGGAAGGAAATCAAGTGTGTTTTAAAGACAATCATTATAGAAACAGTTGGAATATTGATACAGGACTAATTCAGTGCTACAATGGAGTTCTAATTTCATTTCTAATGTGGATAGGTACATATTGTAACTCATGTATGCTTTTGATTTGGTATGAATGTTCTTTTCTTTCTGTTTACAGAGGATCTACTTAATTGTTAGATGCCTTCCTCTAGATCTTTTTCTATTTCATCAGTATTATTTAAGAAATCTGGTTATCTATTTTCCCTTATTCTTTCCATATAACCCATCCAACCTTTTCTTTTCAATCATATGCTTTCTTGATGCAATTCCTTGTACCAGATGTATTAAATTTGGGCCCAGGTGGGAGGGTCCTGTGGCTTACATCATATTAAAATGTAATAGGAAAATATTTTACCCAAAAAAAAAATAGAATGCAAAACAGTATAAATAATGTTCCTTTGTGCTTTTCTAGGTCAGTATGCTGCCATAGGGATCTTTTTTTAATCTAAGTTTGACATTGCTGCTTGAAGCCACTTCTTTATGGTTCATCATTGACAATGCTCTTTACCTCACTTTCTATGCATGTATTAAGGACGTGCAAAATTCCTTGATAAACGCAAACATAAATGAAACAATTCCTTTTCCTTGGGGAAGAAATAGAAAACTAGTGCAGAATATTGCATGTGCTATCAGAACCATTTGTTTTGTTGATTTTAATTAATTTTTTTCTTTGTTATAAGGGAGAGTTGAGAGACATGGCTGGGTAGATAGAGCTGACCTTTAATACAGAAATACCTGGGTTCACTTTCTAACCCATTTTAAATGTGACTCTCTGGGCAGATCACAACTTCTCAGTGCACAGGTTACGCTCTAAGATATTAAGGTACAAAGGGTACAAAGAGTACTGATTTTAATGAGTTCCCCATTAGGGGTGCCCTATGTTTTGAAAGTGCTTGGCCAGTGAAAATAGAAAAGTTAAAGGGTGGAGAAGATTGCTAATGGATATAATTATGGTGTAAATAACAAGACACCCAATAAAATTTTTAAAAAAGCTATCACAAAGAATTAACTATGTTCAGTGATCCTCAGATTATTAAAGTCAATTGAGGTAGGAAACAAAGAAATATATGTTTGCCAAAGGTTAACCTTCCATACAGGTTGTGCTCTATAACCTACAAGGTCCCCTTGGAAGAGAGGGGTCCTGTTAATGGTATGGTCCTCTATATACTCTTATTTGTCATTTTATTATCTTGATTACATCAGCTTAAGAATGTCCCTATGGATGAGATCAATGATTTCTCAAAAGAGATTAACCTATCAATTTATAAAGGAAGAACTAAAGAGATGATCTGTTATTCAGACGATAACTCAGTAGCATGGGGTCGATTGAGTTTGTGCTTGCTCACTTGCCTGTGTATCTTTCTATTTACATTGTTGTTAAATCTGGCATTTACATGGCATTTTATAGTTCACAGAGTACTTTACAAATATCTCATTTTATCCTCAATAACCTTGGGAGGTAGGTAGTATTACCCTATTTTATGGATGCGGAAACTGAGACTGGTTGTTACTGAGGTCATATATCTAGTAAGAGTACAAAGCCAGAAATAAACTCAGACTCTCCTAATCTCACATCTTGAATTCTATTCATTGTACCACCTCACTGACTCAAATCATTTTATATATCGTTTAGGTCAGGACTTCTTAAACTTTTTGCACTTGCAACCCTTTTTCACCTGATAAATTTTTATGCGATCCCAGGTAAATAGGTTATAAAAAAGGTATACAAATCAAACATCTGCTGATAACAAATCATATTTTTGTGACTCCCAGTTCATTTATGATACCCTATATGGAACTATGACCCACAGTTTAAGAAGCTGGGCTCTAAACATCTAGTAGTCGTATTGTGTATTGTTCTTTTGGCTCTGCTTATTTCACTGTGCATGATTAATTCATGTGGATCTTTCCACACTTCTTTGTATTTATCATACTGATAGTTTTTTTTACAGCACAGGAATATTCCATTATAATCTAGTATTATCATAATGTTTTCAGCCATCTCCCAATTGAGAAGTATTTACTTTCCCCCCATTTCTTTGCTATCACCAAAAAAAAAAACAAAAAAAAAAACCCTTCCCAAAACTGAACACATATGTTTTCTTGTCAGTATTATGTGATTGGGAATATTGGTCTGAATTCTAAGGAATCTGGAGAGCCCAGGGAGCAGTGAATATATGGATGGAAGGTGCAAGGTATCAGGCAGGAATACCATTTTTAAAAAACTGTGCTTTGAAAAGATTTGTTAGAAAATGTTTTCTACCTCCAGAGAAATTGCAGATTGATCCATGCTATTTTGACTTTTTTTTTTGATAGTTTTCCTTTTTCTTTTTGCAAACTGCATTTTTTTACATACTGTTTCTTCTTTTATAATATGAGTAATATGGAAGTGTTTTTTAGATTGCATATATATAAAACCTACATCAAATTGCTTACTGCTTTAGGGAGGGAGGAGGAAATGAAGGGAAGGAGAAAATTTGGAACACAATTTTATTTTTAAAAAATTGAATGTAACAAGCTATCTGTGTAATTGGGAAAATAAAATAATATTAAAGAAGAAAAAAAAACAGTGCTTTGAGGATAAATATTCTTCTATATTTTTCTGCAGTGCCATTATGGACAACAATAACCCAAATCATCCAAAACTTAGTAAAACTGAGAAGAAATTCTTGAGGAAACAAACCAAAGCCAGACACACATTACTGAGACACGAAGGCATCGAAAGTGTATCCCATGCCACTGAGGTGACTCAAAACTGTTATTATCACTTGATTGTAAATGTAATTGTCATTCTACTTTCAAATATTAATGCATATTAATAGCCTCTCTAGTGAAATAGGTTTGAGGAAATGTCTTACCTCACTGACACTTAAGGATTATTTAATATTCAGCATTGGGACCATATCATGATCATATATAACTATATAATTATATTTAATACAGCCATATGAATTCCCATTGCTTTTGTTGAATAATTGGAGGAAGCTTATGTTTTAGGAAACGATATCAGGTAGGGGCCTAGATAAAGCCTAAATTCTAGTTCCCACTCTGTTACTTTAAGTTGTAAGGGGGTAAACCAACTGTTCACTTATAAAATGGAAATATCTGTCTACTCTATCTCACATGATTATTGTGAAGATCAAGTGAAACAGTGGATAACTAATAATAATTCATTGATATAGTACTTTAATATTTACAGAATGTCTTCCAACAATTCTGTGAGGTAGATGATGTAATTATTTTAAAAAAATTTTTTGAGTGATGTGTTATTAGCCTCATTTTATGCATTATGAAATGGAAGCTTTGTGAGGGTGTGACTGATAAGTGACTGAGTTGGGTTTTGAACTGTGGTTTCCTGACTCCAATGTTAAAAATCTTTATACTATGCTATGTTGCCTTAGAAGAATTACAAATATAACGTATTATTATTTTTTAGTTACTTCAGTTTTAATCCATTGTGAGTCATAATGTGGAGATTCCTGATGAATTTAAAACAAACATATAAGTAGAAAATGTGGTTGACATTATTTATTGAGAGACACTATTACTTCTGGCAGAGAGACCTAGCATAGGAACTGAATATTGATGATGGAGGAATTTACAGGAAGTTTCTGATTAAGATGATAGAAATATAATGACAGATTAAGTGACTTTTAAATAAAGAATTAGTATCTAAGTATATTTGAAGGAGTTATAGGTGAAGAGATATTCAAAGAAGCTCAAAGATATTTAGTTGTTTGCTCTCAGCTTCTACTAGTGGCACTATTTGTTGCTTTGTGAGGTTGCTTTGAGGTAACCAAAGGCTTAAATCAGTGCCCTACCTGGTGCAGGATCTTCTGATTGCTTCAGGGCCACACTTTTTATTTTTTCTATGCAAGAAACATTCAATATAGTAGTAAGAAAAGAGATGGGAAGGGAAGAGTTTAAGAGATTCTTAAACTATGTTTAAGATTCATCTGGCTTTCTTTATCAGCTTTGATCAAACCACAGGTAACATCTGAAGAATGAGGTTACAGTGAACCTCTTATTTTATGTTTGAGGCTTTTCTGTAATAAGCACACTATACTCTAACTCCTCTGGTCTTTCCTGGATGATTGCACCTTTTTTTTTTTAAACAAGTTCTTATTATTTAATAGATTCCTCTTTAACTTTTTGGCTTAAGGATCATGACAAAACAAGAGTTTATAGAACTGATCTTCCACATGCCTTTGACTCCTAGAGGGAAAAAAAAACAAAACAAAACTTATTGATCTTTTATCTGGCTTAAAAAAAATGAATATTTTGGATATTAAAAAAAAACAATTTAATTTTAGTACATTTCAACAAAGATGCACATGTTGTGAAAAATGCATTTTTCAAACATTAACTTCGTTATTATATGATTTGGCTCATAGGATCATTAATTAGAAGAAACTAGAAAGGTCATTTATTCCAATTCTACATTATTTTACAGTTAATGAAAATTAGTCCTAGAATGGCTAATTGGATTGCTCATGGTCATGCACATTGTAAGTGACAAAGCTGATTTTTGAACATAGATCTTCTAACTTTTAAATTATTGCTCTAATTTCTGGACACAGTTTGTAAAGCTAGTCTGAAATTGATGCCATTGTTGTCCTATAGTTCAGTCTTATAATAATAACTTCTTATAAGGTCCTTTTGGCAGGTCATAGACTAAACTTCCTTTTTAATAAAGTCCAGAAAAAAAGAAAAAGGACATAAGAAATTGAATTCTAACATATTTATTATTATTATAGCAAGATTCTTCTGTGAGAGAAAGTTAAGGGGTAAGAGACATGCAGTGGTCAGCTTTAAGAAATTATCTAGTTTACTTTTGTTGTCATCAAGTTTTATTTTTTAAAACTTATATGGCAGAGACCTATATTTCCTTGCTTCTTTTTGTTTGTGTAGGTCTGGTGAATCACAAATTAATCTTATCGCTGATGAGAGGGTTATTTGTGTTGTATCTCAATATTTTCAGAAGTAGTAGATGACAAAGTAAAGGTTATGTGTGATCTAGACCAGAAAGCAGATTTTTCTCTCTTCAAGGATTTTGGCTGTGAAACCAAAGGTTGTGCCATCAAAAGAAAAATATAAAGAAGAGAAAAAATATTTCCCTAAATAAAGTTTTGTACAAAGCAGCAAAAAAAAAAAAAAAAAAAAAATTGCTAAAAGCTCTGGGCCAACTGAGTAATATATATCACTTATAGAAAACTTTGAAAGGGATTTTGTGTGGCAATACATTGGCTACTTTAGCTAGCCTGATGTTGGACAGATTTTTTACACATTCATTTTATTTTATTTTAATTTTTTTATATACACATTTTATATTGTAAATAGAACCTGTAAGTAATGCTGTATTGGAGTGTAGTTTTAAAAAGCTCAATTTTTGAACATAATGTAAAATAATTATATTAAAATGTCTTTATGTGATTATTTTAAATTTTTATATGTATTTAATAAACAAGATCTATATTTTAACTTTGGCCTGGTGTGTGTTTTATTTTTTAGAAAAAAACAACATATACAATAAGTTGACATATAGACACAATGTATCAAATTAATTGTATTTTGGGCTTTTTGCATAAGATTATTAAACCAGCTAATTGAATTAATTATAAGACGATGCTCATCTTTTCTTCCTGGCATTGTTATATTAGTAAAAATACTCTTAAGAGGAATAAATAAGTTTTGATTGCTAATGCCACTTCTTTTTTTCATTTTTTGTTTTTGTTTTGTTTTGTTTTAATTAGAGCCTGGTCATTGCTAATGGAGGTTTGGGTAATGGTGTGACTAGGACCCAGCTGCTTAGGGTTTTAGAGAGATGTGGATCGGTGGAAGCTCTCATAATGCCACCTAATAAACCCTACTCCTTTGTAAGATATAGGACCAAAGAAGAATCCAAAAGAACCTATGCAACCCTCAATGGAAAGGAAATGGTGGATGACTTGGGACAAAATATCACTCTGTACTTAAACTTTGTGGAAAAAGGTATTTTATTTGTTTATCCTCTGAAAACAATTCTTGATTTTGCCTTGTTTTCATGTTCCTTTTTAAAAATTGGGACTTTAAAACTTATAAGAAGATTAGTTAAATAACAGGCCTATTTGGCTTTTAGTGAACTAGGTGGCCCAGTAGATAGAGTATCAGGCCTGGGGTCTTCTTTTTGAATTCAAATCTGGCTTCACACAATTACTAGCTGTGTGACCCCAGGCAAATCATTTCTCCCTATTTGCTTCTCTTCCCTCACCTAATAAAATGAGCTGGAGAATAAAGTAGAAAACCACTCCAGTATCTTGCCAAAAAAAACCCAACCAAAACCAAAAACCCCAAATAGGATCATGAAGAGTCGGACACAACTGAAATGACTGAAGAACAACATTTAGCCTTTGATTCTATTGAAAGTACATATATGTCCAGTTTATATATATTGAATCGTCATGGGCTGCAAGGTGCCTTTCTTTGTATAGATTCAGGTTCATTGTTGAAGATCACCTTCCATGATCATTTGCTTAAAATTGGGAAATGGAAGGAATTCTATATATACTTATCCTCCCAGGGAAGAATTTAATAGGTCAAATTTACATTGCTTCAAAATGTGTTTCAAAAAGAAATTTTAAATAATTTTTAAAGAATGTTTTTGTGTTTTAAAAAATACATTGTGTTTCATCTCTGCCTAATTGCAAAATTTATCCAGTTTTAAATTATGGCCTAAACTTAGATCTTTCCTTCTTATCCTTGATTAGATTATGCCTGAATTTTATATGCCTCTAATCAATTTTTAAAAATTAAAGTTAGGAAACAAGTTTTCATTAGAAAGCAAAATATTTCCGTCATTTCCTTTCACTTTTTCTTGCTTCTTGATTAAGGACACTTATTAAAAAGTACCTGGAGTAAGTGAATCTAGAAGGTTTTTCTTCCCTGAAATGCAGTAATAGAATTTGTCAAATTTTCAGAACTGCTGCACTCACATATATAAACTTGTGACTTTGTGATTGAAAACAGAACAAAATCGGAATTATTTTGGTACTTGTCTGTAGTGAATACTCACTGAAGTACAAATTCAGAAAAGTGTTATAACTTTTTCTACTATTTCAGAGAAAAATGTAAGCATATAATTGATTTATAGTTTATTCAAATAATACTAAACACAATTTTATCTTTAAACAGAAGCCATTTCCAAGGCTTTAATCTATATATCCTTTGTTTAACATGCTGAAGTATTTAAATTAGTGAATTTGTGTTGATAAAGTGCAATGAAATCCTATTAAGGTTTATATGTAGCTTACATTTATATAGCATTTTATCCTCCCAAAGTACTTTCCATGTGTTTATTTCAGTTCAACAGCAAACATTTATTAAGCATGTACTCTATGTAAGGCTGTTCTATACCTTAGGGATATAAAGACAAAGCAATGAGTGGACTGCCTCTAAAAATGTTTGCAATTCTACTTGGAAGGTAGGACATTTACACAAAAATGTAAATAAAAGGCAACTTGAGGAGGGAAAGGAGTGTAAGAATCCTAACAACTGTGGGTACTAGGAAAACATCTCATTTCTATACTCATAATGACCTGGTGAGGTACATAGTGCTACATTTTCCCTGTTCTTAAGATGAGGAAATAGACTTAAAGGAATTAAGTGACTTGCCCAAACTCATATAATGATGAAGATGATGATGATGATAATATTAGCTGCCATTTATATGAGGCTTTACAGTACTTCATGTATTTTGTCTCATTTGATTCTCATAAAAACCTTATAAAGTATGTACTACTATCCTCATTTTTACAGATGAGGAAACTGAGGTGCAGAGAAGTCTAATGACTTTTCCAGAGTTACACAACTTAGTAAGTGTCTGAGGCAGGAACTGAACTCAAGACATCCTAATACCAAATTTTATACTCTTTTTCACTGTGTACTTTCACTGCTGTAAGCAACAGCTGGACTGGAATCTGTCTTCTGTTTCAGAGCCTACTGCTCTTTGCACTGTACCATTTGGTGAATGCATGTATTTAGATATACCACATGCTCTTGAAGGTAGACATTTTTTTGGTTCCCTAATACTTTTAAGGGACAGCTAGATAGTGTATTAGAGAGAGTGCCAGACCTGAAGTCAGGAAAACTCAGGAAATGTCAAATAAAACCCCAGATGGAATAACAAAGAGTTGGACATGACTGAAAAACAAATGAACAACAAAAAATACTTTTAAGCATGGGTTTCCCTGTACCTGTTTTCTGTACCTATATTCTAATCAGTTATCCCTTCAGAATTGCAGTTACATTTGAAGGATAGTACAGAAAACTTCTCTTTTGATATTGTCATTTTCTTAGAGAAAAGTATATTAGTTTTCATCTTTTGTAGTTGACTATAACCTAGTTTCTAGTATTCTAGAAGAAATAAGTGCACATTAAAACTCCAGTATGAAATGATTAGAGAGTATTTGATATTTCCTTTAGAGTGGCATGTTATAAGGGCATTTCAAAAATTTCATAAACATTATTTCTTGGGTGAGATTTGGAAAAGTGAGTTAGTTTTTATTTAGATATTCTGTTCAATAATGATTATTTGCTTTGGTGCTGATTTTAACAGTGAGAAAAATATTTTCATATATAAAATATAACTTTGGGTTAATTTTTATATTCTATAAGTGAAACTTAGGGAATTTATTATTTGATGTATCTATAGATATATGGATGGAATTACTGTTTTGTATGAAATTATTTTAATCTTATTTCTCTAGTGTTTTGGCAAGATCTCAGGCCTCCAGTATTACCTCCAGGCCTCATGATTGTGGAAGAAATTGTTTCTCCTGAAGAAGAGAAAATGTTATTAGAAAGTATTCATTGGACTGACAATTCTGTTGGGCAAAATGGTAAGTGAAAATTATGGAAATCAAGTCTTTGCAAATCTCTTCAATTGGCTAGCTGATACACTTTTTGATTTTTAGTCAAACTGATTATTAATACATGTTTTCAGTGGCATGGGTTCTTCAGTATAGCTCACCATTTTGATTTTCTGGGCCTTTCCATAAATCCTCTGGGGAGCATTTCTTTGGAATCTTGTGGATACCAGTGTAGTGTTCTGTTGTTTGGTGTTCCCCATTCTCTCTAAATGACTGACTTTGATGATATATTTTATACTTCTCAAATGCCAGTTGTCACTGATAACCTGCTAAACCTAATTATATCTACCTTATTTCTAGGGTAATTTGAGTTACTTATACTTAGGATTTTTCTGAGATCTCAATGTTCCATGATTTATGGCTGTTTGGTAGCACTGGGGGAATAGTAGTTTTAAAAGAAATGGTCCTTTATAGCAAGGAACGATTTTATCTATAGATAGATAGATAGATAGATAGATAGATAGATAGATAGATAGATAGATACCACATGTATATGTTTATATACACTCACAAATGCATATGTATGTATAAATTTATTATATGATGTGATATGATATGGCATGGCATGATATGTATGTATATTCTTTCTTGGAAATATGACTGTTTCATTGCAGCTTAGAGATAATTAAGTTCCTAGGGACTGTGTGAAAGCTCTAGCAATTTCTCACAAGATAGAAAGATATCAGATGCTGACACAGTGATGGAGTCTATCCTTGTTATTCAACAATTAGCCTAAGTTTGGTGAGGTTCACTCATAAGTTGGCCATAAAGTGATTAAATTTTTGACTACAGTAGTATACACACATGAATGCATATGTGTCCACAACCACACATGCACATGCTCACAGACCCATGGTCACCCCTCCAGCTAGAGAAGATACTCTGCCTAATGTGCATTTTTCATCCATTTTTTTTTATAATATTGATTTTTAAGGCAATTTTTTTTTTTGAATTGTTATGGATGTCACTGAGGGGGTATTAGAGATTCTGAACTCTCTGCAATTAAAGCAGTGTCACCTGCAAATGAAAACATCTGGAGAACCTAACCTTTTGCTCATGCCTTAAAAGAAATCCCAGGCAGGATCTTAATAAAAGCAGGACTTCCAGCTGATGGCAAACTTCTCTGAGGGCTCCTGTTCTTTCATAACTTAGTTCTGAGTTATTTTTGGTATTCATATTTTTTCAGAGCTAAACAAATTATACTAATAATACTTTGCCACCATGGTGCAGATTTCTTCTAAGAACCAGGAAGACTATTCTCACATCATTGTTTATAATTAGAACTTCAGATATTTCAAACTCTTATTTTCAGTTTTAAAAACCTAATATACTCTCCTTAAATCTATAATGTTCTGAGTTAAATTCTCAGATTTAAAATTCCCCAGTTCATTAGTAGCAAAGTGAACGGCAGGATGGTATTTAAACCAGACATCAGGTGAAATCTTAACTTTTACGATTTTAAACTTGAAGAAGTACTGGGTACAAAAACATGATATTTGGTTAATTTTTTTGAATTCATCAGCAGAGGGAGTTGTTTGTAAATACTGCAGAATCCTCTACAAATTCTTGCACAATGGTAATTTTGAAGCATATGAAGGCGGCTTAGTATTTTTTCCCCCACTTCTTTTCTTTTTCTCTTTTTTACAGATCAGAAATCTTTAAAACATAGAAAAGTAAAGCATTATGGGTTTGAATTTCGCTATGATAATAACAATGTAGATAAGGATAAGCCCTTACCAGGAGGTAAGATATTTGTTAATAGATATTTACATTTCAATTGTAATATACTTCGTAGGAAATCAGGTATCCTGTGTAATAACTGCATCCTAGTTAAGGGGAGGCTGATTACTTTGTTATTACTGACATTTGAAAATAACTATGAAAATTAGCTACTCACAGTGAAGTTAAGTTGGTTTCACTTGATTGTGTGTGGTATGATCAGAGATTTGAAATGAACATTTAAGACATCTCATTAAAATAAAAAGGATTACAGACAGTTTCTAATTGAAATAATTTCAAGATATAGTGGATAAAGTGTTGGGTGTGGAGTCAGGATGACCCAGGTTCATATCTCACCCCTCAAACTTTATAACCATGGACAAATCAGCAAACAAATTGGTCAGCAGGTATTTATTAAGTGCTTACTACGTGCCAGACTGTGTTAGCACTGAGAATAAAAATAAAAGCAAAAAGAAAGATAGTGTTTCCCCTTCAGGAGCTTGTGTTCTTGTAGGGAAGACAATGCATTTGACATGTTGAAGCTGAAAAAAGTTGTGTAGTAAGTAAGGAGTAAGGGGAGGTGAAGGGGGCAGGAGGTGGTGAGATGGTGCCTGGGATAGCAAGTTCGGCCTGTAATCAGGCTCCAAACACCAGCTGTGTGACCTGGGCCAGTCCCCCTTTTGCCTCTAACTGTATCCTCAGCACCTAGCATTGTACTTGTAATGCAGTAGGCACTTAGTAAATGTTGATTGGATTGGATTAGAAGAAAGGACAAGGCTCTGTCTGGGGCATGATAGAGACGTTCAGAGGAGCACAATCTGATGGAAAATGAAGTCACTTGATCTCTTTCTGCCTCAATTTTCTCACCTATAAAATCAGAGAATTGAATTAGATGATCTTTAAGGTACTCTCTGAGTCTCTGCTCCTGTTTTGTTATAAGCTGTGCATATTATTTAAGTGAGATCCAAGAAAGAAGCAGGCAGCGTAATTTATCAGAAAGAATACTTACTGAACCTTTAGGGCTCAGGACAGTTGGTTTCTGGTCCCAGTAGAATTTTACCATTAAATAGCTGTGACATTGAGCAACTTAACTTTATTCTGGACTTTATAGTTTCCATTTTCCATTGAGGGCTTTGGACTGTCTTCCACGCTCAGATTTTGTGATTCCATGTGCTTTGGATAGTTTCTTCAATGGAATGTGAAATTCTTCAAAATTGAAAAGAAAAATGAAAAACAAAGAGACAAGTTTTATGAATAAAAATTCTGTTTTCTGTTCTTCCCCACCCCCTAAGAAAGATTAGAATTTATTTAGTCTAAAGAAATACTTTTCATTAGAACTTTTTATTGTATTTTTTTTAATTTTTAGGGTTTTATTTCATAAAACAACATTTAAATAATAAAATAGAACTATATTAGAAAGTCCCTTTGAAGTTATAAATATAGAAATGGTCTTGGAGTCAAAAGATCCAGTCTCAAGTCCTGCTTTTTACATATACTAGTCATTTGACTCTGGGCAACCTCTTAATGCCCAGATAATTCTCTAAGATTATAAATTATAATCCGCATTGGTGGAGGGTAATTCTACAGAAATGAATATAGATCTAGACCCTCAAAAACGTATTACTTTTTTTCTGCCAGTTTTGTTTTGATAAGAGCTGTTATTATATAACTATGGGAGACTTATTCTTTTATAAAATGTAAAAATTATTCATAAAATTGGTTCCCTGACTTGTGCTTTAAAATCTTTTGCAGCAACCTATAAAGTTTTTTTTAAAAAATGGTATTTATTTGAGGTATTCGTGGTTTGAATTTCTTTGTTGTCATTTAATCATGGATCTAGCTAATAGATTTAAAGTAAAATATATTTTACCTGTGTTTTTTATATTGGCTTTGATTTCTGTCTTTGTGTCAGAAATATTTAGTAAATACTTTTCTAGTCTAATATTTTATATTTGTAATTTTAACTGCAGGTCTTCCTGATATTTGTAATAGTATTTTAGAGAAGTGTTTGAAAGAAGGACACATTAAATATTTCCCTGATCAATTGACAGTAAATCAGTATGAACCTGGGCAGGGTGAGTACTACTTCTGAAAACTCCAAGGCCATATTTTATTTTTTAAAAGTAGAGATCATAGCTCTAAAGAATATAATGTTCTGTTAATGTTATTAAATTTTTATCATATTTGCTTCATAAATTATTACTGTTTTACCTTTACTAAATACTTCTGCTTGATTTTATCCAATAGAAATAGTTTAGAATCTGTGTAACATTTATTTAAAATATTACAATTATATTTAAAATAGTTGTCCAGAATTCTTTTCCTCTCCTATTTCCATTAGCGAAGTTTAGAAAAAAAAATTGCCTGAAGTGTGAGAAAAGGAAGAAATGAATAATTAATTGAAAAAAAATGAACTTAAAAGGGAAATGAACAACAGTGGAAGATATGGATATAATGATGAACAATAGTGAGAAGGATTGGCAATATTGATTGGATGGCTTTGCTTCTTCTTCCCACACCAGAACCTTTATAAATGTCATATATTCAGAGACTTACAGAAGATCCCCCAAGTCAGATCCCTAAACTTTTAGGAGAGGCTAAAACTTGGGGAGTATGACTTAAACTGGATTAAAATGTGATCAGAAAATGTTTTAACAACATAAGTAAAAATGGAATACAACATAATGTTAATTTGTAGTTTTCTAAATCAATATGCTTTCTGCACTTGAATTTGACACTATTGCCTTGAGTGAGCTCAGTTAATCTGGCAACATTGTCATTTTATATTTGGAGTTTGTTAGCCTATTGTCAGAAATATATAAGCTTAAGGAGAAGAATTGTTTCAAATGCATTTTAAAAATTACCCTTTCTATGGGCAAAGTTTTCTTATAGAGAAAACAAATGCTTGGGCAATTATTAACTGATTCATAGAAAGTGAGTAAACAAAAGAGAAAGCCATGTCTTCAGTCAAAGGTCTCCTTAGATTTGATTTCTCTCTGTGATTTAGATTATATTCAAACCTGGTTAAAATTCAGGGCTTCCAGGGAATGGCTTTTGTGTTAAAGTTCATTGATGTTTCAACAGTAGAAATCTTTCTGAATCCTGGCCATTCCTATACCTTTCTCCCTTTCAGCTTTAACTTGGGCTCCAGTGAGAAGAAAATCTGATGACCTGAACTTAGGCCCAGTAGAGCATAGGATAAACTCACTCTGTTTAGTTCTAAGTTGGGAAATCGAATTTATTTTACCTTTTCTTTTTAGTTCAAATTATAATACTTTTCTGGCTATTGTTTGAATTTTTTATGATACTAAATATAACCAATTAATCAATCAACAAATTTTTATTAAACACCTATATGCCAGGCATATAAACTCTTGTCTAGAATGTATGTGTATGTATTCACATATGTACCACATGTTGTGTGTGTGTTTAAACTTTTAAAAAGAAAGAAAAGAAAAATGGCCTACCAATCCTGTTTCAGGAATTCCTCCTCACATTGACACCCATTCCGCTTTTGAGAATGAGATCATATCTCTCAGTTTGGGAGCAGAGGTAAATGTTCTTAAATTCTAATTAGATAATGTATTTAAAATAATATTGTTTTATATATTTTGTTTTACATAGAATATTTCCCATGTTTCTTAATTTTTAGTGTAGACAGGTCTATGCTTAGTATACAAAACAAGGCTACCATAACATGTATGTGCATCTGCATGAGAGAACCCAGTTTCCCAAAAAGAAACAGAAAAGGAGAGCTAACCTGCAGAGGAAGAATGAACAATGATCATGCATTTATCATTTATTTTATGTGTAGATAATTTGTGTAGATAATGTGTAGATAATAAAAAAAATGTGTAGATAATAAAAAAAATCTGGCATTCCAGTTTGTTGAAGATAACTGAGCCTGGGTACTTCGGTCTTGTACCCATCTGAGATGGTGCCACATTTGTCAGTTATTTTCAGTATAAATGACTGGTGTATTGATTCTGACCTAGTTATGTGCAGAATGTTACATAACATACCAATGGCATATTACTTTAGTTTCTTTATCCCCAAATACTCAACTCTCTTCCAGTGCTAAATCTAGGATTCTGTGATCCTTTGATATCTGAGTTCTGTTATCTGAGTTTAGTTATCAATTTTCATTTCAGACCCCCTCAGACTTTCTTCCTTTGTGCTCATCTCATCCTGAAAAAGTGTAAATATTTGCTAAGTTACTCCTCTTATTGCATGCTTTAAGTAGCATAGTAGGTGATAGTAGCCACTGCACTTTACCAGTGCAAAATTGCAATCTAGGAGAGAAGAGCATGCAGGCTTAATAGGAAAAAAAAAGGGGGGGGGTGTCTTTTGCTCAACCACAGAACTTTCCACTTGGAAGGGATCAGTCTGAAGAATTATCTATTCCAACTTGTACCTGAATAGGAATCTCATTGAAAATGACCCTAAAAAGTAAATATTCAGTCTCTAATTATGGGGAACTCA
>JAJPUD010022062.1:0-22032 GCA_023553655.1 Myrmecobius fasciatus | reverse complement strand
ACAATTCACAACTTTAGTAAAGTTGCAGGACTCAAAATAAATCCACATAAGTCATCAGCATTTTTATATATTACCAACAAAGTTCAGCAGCAAGAGATACAAAAAGAAATTGCATTTCAAATAACAGATGATAGGATAAAATATTTGGGAATCTATCTGCCAAGGAAAAGTAAGAAACTATACAAACTAAACTACAGAACACTTTCCACACAAATAAAATCAGACCTAATCAATTGGAAAACCATTAAAGTGCTCATGGGTAGGCAGAGTGAACACAATAAAAATGACAATACTACCCAAACTAATCTACTTATTTAGTGCCATACCAATCAAACTCCCAAGAAATCATTTTACAGATCTAGAAAAAATAATAGCAAAGTTCATTTGGAAGAACAAAAGGTCAAGAATTTCAAGGGAATTAATGAAAAAAAAGGCAGATGAAGGTGGCCTTGCTGTACCAGATCTAAAACTATATTATAAAGCAGTAGTCATCAAAACCATTTGGTACTGGCTGAGAAATAGAACAGCCGATCAATGGCATAAGATAGGATATCAGGACAATCTAGGCAATAACTTTAACAATTTGCTGTTTGATAAACCCAAAGACCCCAGCTTTTGTGATAAGTACTCACTATTTGCCAAAAACTGCTGGGAGAATTGCAAACAAGTGTGGAATAAATTAGGGCTTGACCCACACCTAACAACACATGCCAAGATAAAATCTAAATCCATTCATGAGCTACATATAAAGAATGATATTGTAAGCAAATTACAGGAAGGTAGTATAGTTTACCTGTCAGACCTATGGAGATGGAATAAATGTATTTCCAAAGAAGATCTGGAACTCTTAATTGAACACCATATAGATAATTTTAATTATATTAAGTTAAAATTTTTCTGTACTAATAAAATTATTGCAGACAAGATTAGGAGGGAAGCATCAAATTAGGAAATCATCTTTACATTTAATGGGTCTGATAAAGGCCTCATTTCTAAAATATTTAAAGAATTGTCTCATATTTATAAGAATTCAAGCCACTCTTCAATAGGTAACTGGTCAAGGCACATGAACAGACATTTTTCAGATGATGAAATTATAACCATCTCTAGTCATATGAAAAGTTGCTCCAAATCACTATTGATCAGAGAAATACAAATTAAGACATCTCTGAGGTACCACTACACATCTGTCAGATTGGCTAAAATGAAAGGAAAAGATAACGATGAATGTTGGAGGGGATTTGGGAAAGCTGGGACACCAATACATTGTTGGTGGAACTGTGAACGGATCCAACCATTCTGCAGAGTAATTTGGAGATATGCTCAAAATGTTATCAAACTGTGCATACCCCTTGACCCAGCAGTGTTTCTATTCGGCCTATATCCCAAAGAGAGCTTAGAGGAGGGAAAGGGACCCACATGTGCAAGAATGTTTGTGGCAGCCCTTTTTGTAGTAGCTAGAAATTGGAAACTGAAGGGATGCACATCAATTGGAGAGTGGCTGAATAAATTATGGTATATGAATGTTATGGAATATTATTGCTCTGTAAGAAACGACCAGCAGGACGATTTCAGAGGCCTGAGAGACTTGCATGAACTGATGCTGAGTGAAATGAGCAGAACCAGGAGATCATTATACACAGCAACAACAATATTACATGATGATCAATTCTGATGGACATGACTCTCTGCAACAATGAATTGTGTCAAACTGGTTCCAATTGTTCACTGAAGAAAACCATGTACACCCTGAGAGAAGGATATGAAATGAGGACCACAACATAACATTTTTATGTTCTCTATTGACATTTGCTTGCTTTGTGTCTCCTCCCTCTGATGTTCTTTTTTTTTTTTTCTTGTAGATAGGATTTTTCTTGCACAACTTGTCAATTATTTCAACATAATTAACATATAGTGGACTTCCTGCCACCTAGGGGAGGGGTGGGGACTGGGGATAAAATGTGTAAAGGAAATCTTTGTAAAGATAAATGCTGAGGAACTACCCATACATATGTTATACAAATAAAAAGCTTTAATAAAAAAAATAAATGCATATAATTAAGAATTTAATAAGATAAATTGGATTTAATCTCTGGGGGAAAACATTATAAAGGAAAATTTTCTTCTGTAAGATGAAGTTTTCTTAACAGAAACTTGGAAGAAGCCAAGAAGTAGAGATGAGAAGGGAGAGAATTTCAGGAATCATGGGCAAAACAATTAATGAAAATGGCTACAGTTGGGAAATAAAGTAAAATATAAACAAACCAGTAATTAGATCACAGACAGCATTGGAGTAAAACAAAATGTAAAAAAAAATGTGAAGAAAGGAATATTGCATGTTATTAATGGATTTAAAAACTAAAGATTTTAAGGATAGAATCACAGAACAAACTAGGTAATAACTATAGCAATCTAGTGTTTGACAAACCCAAAGAACCCAGTTTTGGGGAGAAGAACTCAGTATTTGACAAAAAACCTGCTGAGAAAATTGGAAAGTAGTATGTAAGAAATTAGGGCTTGACCCACACCTAACAACACATACCAAGATAAGATCTAAAAGGGTTTATAATTTAGACATAAAGAGTTATATTATAAGCAAATTAGAGGAACATAAGATAGTTTATCTCTCAGATCTGGGGGGAATGAAGGAATTTGTGTCCAAAGAAGAACTGGAACTCTTATTTGAACACCAGATAGATAATTTTGATTCTGTTAAGTTAAAAAAGTTTTTGTACAAACAAAACTAATTCAGGGAATTTTAGAAGGGAAGCAATAAATTTGGAAATCATTTTTACATTTAAGGGCTCTAATAAAGGCCCCATTTCTACAATATATAGGGAATTGACTCATATTTATAAGAATTCAAGCCACTCTCCAATCAAAAAATGGTTAATAGATATGAACAGACAATTTTCAGATGATGAAATTAAAACTATTTCTAGTCATATGAAAAGATGCTCCAAATCATTATTGATCAGAGAAATGCAAATTAAAACAACTCTGAGTTACCACTACACACCTGTCAGATTGGCTAAGATGAGAGGAAAAGATAATGATAAATGTTGGAGGGGATGTGGGAAAACTGAGATATTGATACATTGTTGCTGGAACTTTGAACAGATCCAACCATTCTGGAGAGCAGTTTGGAACTATGTTCAAAAAGTTATCCAACTGTGCATAACCTTTGACCCAGCAGTGTTTCTATTGGATCTATATCCTAAAGAGATCTTAAAGGAAAGAAAAAGACCCACATGTACAAAAATGTTTGTGGCAGCCCTTATTGTAGTGGCTAGAACCTGGAAACTGAGTAGATGCCCATCAATTGGAAAATGGCTGAAAAATTATGTTATATGAATGTCATGGAATATTCTTGTTCTGTATGAAAGGACCAGAAGGATAATTTCAGAGAACCCTGGAGAATCTTGCATGAACTGATGCTAAGTGAAATGAGCAGAACCAGGAGATCATTATAGATGGAAAAAAGAAGAATATAAGATGATCAATTCTGATGGACATGGCTCTCTTCAACAATGAGATGTTTCAAACCAGTTTCAATTGTTCAGTGATGAAGAAAGCCATATACACCCAGGCAGAGGCCTGTGGGATGTGTGTGTGCACCACAACATAGCATTTTCACACTTTCTCTTGATATTTACTTGCATTTTGTTTTCCTTCTCAGTTTCCTATTTTTTCCCTTGTAGATCCGATTTTTCTTGTACAGCAAGATAACTGTATAAATATGTATACATATATTTGATTTGTCATGTATTTTAACATAATTAACATGGATTAAACTAGTTGCCATCTAGGGGAGGCTGTGGGAGGAAGAAAGGAAAAATTTGTGATAGAAGGCTTTGTAAGGGTCAGTGGTGAAAAATTACCCATGCATATATTTTGCAAATAAAAAAATGTTTAATAAAAATTAATTGGAAAACTTGAAAAAATATTGTAAATATATAATCTAAGATAACCTTGAAAAATAAATTTATGAGCATGTAATCCAAGATTTATTCTTTTGAGAAGAAATGCAAATAAAAAGAAGAAAGAAAGAATCTGAGATTCAGGAAGACTATGGAAGCAAAACAAAAGATCTGTTCTACAATAACTCTTTATATAACTACACTACTATCTTTTAATATAGCTTTACTGCAGTTTTGAAGAAACAAGGCAAAAGTAAGGACTTATTAACTTTAAGCAGCATACCTTGACAATTATGTTGTTGACTTTCAAATATGATAGCATCATAACAGTACTAACATTATTCTATGGATATTAATATTTTAGAATTATTAAACTACATAGGCTGACTTTTACACTTGATTGTTTTCACTTTACATATACTGTTTTACATTGCATCAATAAAAATAATTAGGAATATAAATCTATTTTTATTAATAAAATAAATGTTATAGATATACAAATTTTCTAAACTTTTTTTTAACTTGGCACTGACAATATATAATAAATAATATCAACTAATTGTTTGGGGAATACAGCCTTTAAATAGACAAGGGTAGAAATGGGAATGATGGTGGAGTCTTGATGGATATTTCAAACTGAATATCCTACAAATATCAAAACTCAACATGTGGAAAATAGATTTCATCTTTTCTCTAAATCTCTTTCAAACATCTCCATTTCTTCGTAGGTTATCACTACCTCCATAGTTCATTCACTCATATTCATGAAGTAGCAAATGACTCCATTTGACTAATCAATTGCCAAATCTTGTTGAATTATTATTTGGATTTAAAGCTCTTTTTAATATGACTCCAGAATGTCTTTGCAGGTGAATTACATATTATTCCACTATAACTTCCGAACAAATGAGCTTATTTGCTGTTTACCCTAATAATATTCCATCTCCAACCTTTGTTCCTTTGCACAGATTCTCTAAACTTCTTAGAAGCACAAATGTGTATTAAAAATTCTCGAGTCACATCCAGACACCTGCCTTTATAATCCCTTGCTGCCAGGAATATTCCTCAAATTACTTTTTATATATGTTTTTATTTACTTATCTCTGATCATTCCATTTTATTCCAAAAAATATAAAGTCCTATATAGTAGGGACTGTTTTAATTTTCCTATAATCCCATGAACCCTGAAGATTTTAGAGCATTGAAGTGAAATTATCTGAACTATGTTTTCCAACTCTGCTTCCCCAGCATTCTGTCTCAACCATAATTACCCCACTACTGGCCCACGTTCTTTATTTCTCCCAAGTCAAGTTCCTTTCCTGTCCAATGCCTTAAAGCTTGACACTTTCTGGAACATTTCCCTGCTCAAATACAATCACTCCATTTTCTCTAGCATCCTATCAACACAGATGTTGAGTTGAATTTATTTCTCTTTGCACTATTTTTCCATCATGCTAGGGTTATTTAAAGGTCATATTGTATTTCCTGCCAGTTTAATTTGAAAACACTGATAACTCCATTAATCCCTGTTGACCACTAAGCTTGTTAGACCTTGGCATGCCAATAGTTGAGGTTTCAAAATTTTAATCTTGTCTTGAAAATTGTCTGTGAGATCCATTTTAATTTGTGGATTCAGTGATGTTGACACAGAAAAGATGGTTCCTAGGCTTATGTGAAGGACAGCTTAAAAATACTAGGACATGGATATTTTTTTAAATAAGGGTGTTAAAGGATTGCTTTTATTTTGATAAATACAGATGCTGGAACAGAATTTGGGACTGTGTCATCATCACCCTGAATTTTTGTATTCTTCACATACTTTTGTGCTCTTAACTTACTAACAGCAGAGTTTCCATTATTAAGTGTTGATAAATTGTCTTATTTAAATGATTTATACAAGGAGGGGAAGTCCCTGCCCAGCTCATTTTAGGGGAAATAGTATTAGGATGCATAATTAATAAATTACATATTCTGTTCATGAATGCATGTTAGTGGCCAAAAAGAGTTAATGAAGCTTCCTAAAGTATATGATTTATACCTATAATTTAAATTTCAGCATTTTATAACCCTAATGGATACTTTGAAATGAATAGAACTGCATGAATACTTGAAAAAATATGAATATCTTACCAAAAGGGTACCTTGGTTAAAATTCCCCCAAAAATAAACAAAAAAAGCCAAAATATTGAATTTCATAACTGGCTCTCAGAGGCTATCTGATCCAACAACTACATGAATGGAAGTACAATGCATGACATCCCTGTCATTTGATAATTTAGTTTCTGCTTAATCATCTCTAGTGAAGGGAAACTTAAAATTTCCCCTTCCAAGGAATGAATTAGAACATTAGCACATCAACTACAGGAAAATGTATTTGAGCTTAGAGGAAATAAATTAGTTATGGGCACAGGTAATACTTGATATTTCTTCACTTCATTTCAACACTGTATTTTATTTTCCAATCTTTCACCTGCCACTAGGAAATGACCCTCTGTCATGATCACCATTTTAATTATTTCTTACCTCCTGATTATAATACTAATCATGCACATAAATATGTATATACTTATGTACATATGCATCTGTGTCATCCTTTATCATTTTCTTTCATTACTACTTTGTGAAGTCTGTGAGTGTCTACCTCCCATTAAGCCATGAAAAGTTCCATTATTTAACATCTGATATTAATATAATACTTAAATTTTGTAAAAGGCTTTAGATTCACTATTTCATTTGATCCACAACCATCTTGTATGGAAGATTCTATTAATATTTCTATTCTAATACAGAAATGAGGAAACTAAGTCTTAGATGTGAAGCAACTTCACTAGGTTCAAACAAATAATTGTCTCAGGCAGAATTTAAATATGTCTTCTTGATCACAAGTAAAGAACTTTAGTTACCATATCACAATATCCCAAGTTAGAGCCTTGTCATTTTATTTGTTCAGTATGAAATTCTTATCTATATGTGACACAATGATCAATAATTATGACAAAATCTTACTGATAGAAAAGGGCAAGAAGGGAATATTCATAAAATAGACAAGTGCCTCTTAAAGAACTGCCTTTGAGAAATTGTTTTTCTTCCTATTTAAAAAAAAACTCACCAGAGGATACTTGTACATCCCCTTGATTAAGAAAATGTCAGTATTTATTCAATGTCTCTCCCTTTTGAAAATACTACCTGAAAAAATTCATTAATGATATCGACAAGAATACTTTCAGCAAACAGATGTGCCTATATATTGATGCAGTACCAACATGTGCAATTTTGATAACATTTATCCAACAAAGGTTTGAGTTCTTATCTTAGTATTTTTACCATGTCTGACCAAAATTACTTAAATCTATGTGTCTTAAAGTACACACCATAGAGATAGCTAATGGCAAAATTGTTAGTACAATTTATTTTTAGTATCCCCATTACAATTTTAGTGCTTCCTTCAGAATCCTCTCTCTCCATCTCTAGCTCACTGGGGCACTTATGATCATATCAGCATAGACATAGAGATTGAAGTGATTTCATAAGATATGAGATTCAAAATCCTCAATCCAAAATGTTTTCTAAGAGAAAATTGAGATCTATAAAGGATATACAATTCGACCAAAGTCATACAAAAAAAAAAAAAAAAACTAATCTCACAGAAATCTTCCATTGAACCAGGCTAGTGCTTCCAGGAAGCTATTCTATAATTATTCAGCACAATTTCATCATGTTGCCCAGTTGCCCTCTTCTTCTCCTTCCCAATGCCTATAACGCAGGAACATTATCCCATGTTACTTGTTCATCTTTATAAAGAATTTTCCTCAGAAAAATTTCTTTACTCAATTTGCTTCATCAGGCTAGTCCTTAACTATGCACAGGTACACGCACATAGTTCTTTCTTTTCTTGAAAGTGTTCACTTCTCAGTCTTTTTTTTTTGTCTCCCTTATTTCCACCAAATTGTCCTTGTCCCAAGTCCTTCACATTCTTGTTATGTGCTAGATGGGAGTTAATAACACTAAGATAATTTTAGCAGTATCCTTAATAGCTTAAGGATTTTAGAATCAAATTAAATTGCACAAGTAAAAGTGAATGGCTTTGTTCATTAATAAATACTAATAGTAAACTAATACTTGTCTTTTATACAAACAAAAAATGTTAATAGATTTTAAAGGTGTTATTTCAGAAAGTGATTTGGAAAGAAAACAGTGAAATTGAAGACTATTGAATAAAATCAAAGATTTTTCAAGAATGAGGGAATGATATGGACAGATAGAGACAGAGACAGAGAGAGATTGACACAGAGAGTGGCAGAGACACAAAGAGGCAGAGAAATAGAGAGGAAGAGAAACAGAGAGACAGAATCAACAAGAGAGACAGAGAGAAAAAGATAGAGACAGAGAGATAGAGAAGTAGAGAGAGAGATACAGAGAGACAAAGACAGAGAGAAACAGAGACAGAGAGGGAGGAAGACAGAGTCAGAGAAAGACAGAGAGATAAAGAGATGGAGAGAGAAACAGAGAAGGAAAGAGAGAGACAGAAAGATAGAAACAGAAAGACAATGACAGCGAGAAACAGACAGACAGAGACAGAAATAGAAATAGAAACAAAGAGGAAGGGAGGGACGGAGGGAGGGAGGGAGGGAGAAAGAGAGAGAGAAGGAAAGAGAGAACTCTTGAACAAATGAGCAAACACATGGATTTTTTGCCAGACCAGAAATTTCTGACTTGATATAAACTTACAAATATATTAAAATTATTTTTATTAATTAAGAATGCAATTGTTAAATCAAGAATAGGTGCATATAGGATAGATGCAGAATACAAATTTGTTTTAAAGCTAAAAGATCTAGATTTGAATCTCAACTCTCCCAGTTAATCTAAGTGCTTAAAGAGGCAAGTCACTTAACCTTAACAGGTTTCAGGTTTTTATTTATTTTTGTGGGGATGGGAATGAGAAATATATATGTATATATGCATATATACATATATATATATATATACTTCATCTCACTGAGAAGTATATATAATTAATATATATGTATATATATATATGTTATATATACATATATATACAATTCATCTCACTCCCATCCCCACAAAAATAAATAAATAAATAAATAATATATATATATACAGACATGCATATATGTGCATATGCAAATATATGTGTATATGTATAGATTTACATATGTATAGTTATGCATGTATGCATACATATATTTATACATACATACACATACACACATGTACTGGTCTATTTGCTTATAGGATTAAATAGTTAATTCATTTGACCTTCACAATAGCTCTGAGAAGTAAGTCATAACATTATCTACATTTTACAGTTGAAGAAACCAAAGCAGATAGAGGTTAAACGATTATTAAGTCTCCCACAACCAGTAAGTGTCTAAGAATAGATATAGATTCAGATCTGTGTTGCATTAGGTTCAATACTCTCTTCACTGGCTACCTTCATTTAAACATCTTTTGATCCATCAGGCATTCTTCAGTTTTTTTTTTTTCTTTATCTTTTGACTAAGTAAAAAATAAAGAGAAAAGAAAGTGTTTGACATTTTGATACATCAGTAATTCTTTGAAACAATAGCATAATATCTTGACTTTGAGGAGAAATTGGATTTAATAGTTGCATACAATCATCAGTTTCACTCTCTCTTCCAGAATCATCAAATTCCAGTGGCTGGACAAACGTTAAGATGATTGGCAATAGCAGGGAATGCAGCGATATGCCCTTGATGTCTTCAATGTCTTGATAATCTCCAAGTACTCCCTAGCACTGCTGCACCTGCCTTCATGGTTACTGGAATAAATTGTTCTCAGCTGCCCATTTCCCCAGTGCAAGTCTTCACACAGATGTGGAAAACATTCTCCTAACTCACTATAGGTTGGGTTCTATGGATTACCCTTAACCTAGTTAAGCCTGCCTGCTGAGAAACTTTTGCAGGGTGTGACCACTATGCATAATATAGCTTCCAGAAGCTACAGGTGATTAAGTGATAAGTGAAGGCCAAAGGTGTATAAGTAACCCTGAAAGGGCTCAGCAAGCCTTTACACCAAACATACAAGTCCTCCTTGAAAACTCAATACAGTCCTACACCATCAATAAATAAAACTGAAGAGAACACTACATACTGGAAAAGAAAATCTCTATACTCTTGTATTCTTTCCAAGACTTTACAATATAATCACCTTTAAAATGTTATTCTCTATGAGTTTCTCCTCAATAATTCCTGAAGGTAGAATGATAAAATATACCAGCACTCTAAGGTCTCTGTCAGATCCATGGGCCATGTTATTGGGAGAAGGGGATGAAAAAAGGAGATGGGAAAGAGAGAGAAATGATTAACTTTTTGCTAGGGACTAATTAGCTTTGAATATGGAATGTGCAACCCTGTTGACAACAGAAAGGCGATTCATTAATTCAATCATATGACTTCATTTGATTGCCAATAAGCATGAAAAGTACATATCATTAATTTCTTTATTCCACTTCTAAGAAAATAAAAAATGTTGGTTGATATTTACAATATAGCTATTGTAAATAAATACATAGACCAATTACATTCACACACATATACACAAATATGTGTATACATATGTATATATATGCAAGATTATAACTGTTAGAGAAAGCTTTATACAAAATAGACCTATTGGAGTTTGCACAAATTATAAATGTATTGCACTTATATGGTACTTTACAAAATCATTTTTCAAAACTAATTGAGTTTATATTATACCCATTTTACACAGATTGAAATTCAGACTCAGAAACTTTTTATGTGTCATGTCAATAACATGAATTATTGTATGGTAACATAATTAACCTTTCATTTCTTTATACTTTTATCCTGTAGTTTTTCCTTCAACAGATGTTAACATTGCTTCAAATGCCCATTCTTTAGATACTGGAGACTGCCAGAAAGAAAGAAGAAATAAACTACACATAACCTTCCTTTCTGAATAGATTCTTCCATCTCTATTAATAAAGAATAAAAGAAGATAGATAGGAAAAATAATGCAGCAAACGCTAAGTAATATATCTGATAGTTTGTTAAATGTGTCACCTCCACAATTTCCCCACTGCTACATATTAGGAAACAAATATATTTTTTTCATCTTTATCTGTCTTTCCTGAGAACAGATATAGCCATTATAATTACATAGTACTCATTTTTATTGTTGTTTTTTAATAGTTTTCCTGATTCTACCTTCTTTATTATCAGTGCAAATGTCTTTCCATGCCATTCTGAATTCCTACTATATATTCATACATAAATATGTACATACATACTCAAGTACATACATATGTCTATATGTAACTATATAATTATTTATGCATATACATAATTTTATAATTTTTCATTGTTTAGTCACACTCCAATTGATAAGAATCTATTATTATTAGTGATATGTTACCACAAAATTTGCTACTATCCCTGTAAATGAAAAAGAAAAAAATGCTGATAATTAAAATAGACATCTTAAAGTTCACTATTACGATATTTATGAATATCTAAATCTCAAATAACTATAGGAGTGAAATTAAGGAAAAAGGTTTTATTGTTTAACATCAGAAAAGAAGTGTCACTATTGTCTTAAGCTAAAAGCAACTTCTTTTTTAAAGTTTAAATGTTACATTTTTCTCCCTCTAGGAAAAATAATATGTTAGTATAAGCTTGGGAAATATAGGCAATTTAAAAAACAAATCATTTTATCTAAATGCTAATCTTTTCTCACTGGTGTATATCATACCATATGTGAGAAGATAAATCAAATATAGTCAAAAAGATAAACACCTTCTTTACCCTTTATGCTTTTCTATCACCTTAATACATATTACATTAGAGAATAAATGTATTCCTTATAGTAAAAAATTAAACATGGTTGTAGATTTGCATATTTAGTAGAAGAAAGTTAGGAGCAATAATTATCAGTTTGGAGAATTCTGTATATGTATTTTCAAGTAATTATATGGACTACATTTGAGAAGATGAAATTTAAAATCAGTCTTTCCTACGTGACAGAAATGATCAAAAAGAATCTACAGAAACAATAATTGTAATGTATCTCATTATTCTGATGCAATTGTTAACAGTGTGTCATAGATCAGGCCTGGAATATCCTACTTTGATTTGTAACATAGAAATGAAAAATGTAGACTATCATAATTTGAAAAACATAACAAAATCCTGGGATAATTATGAATAGTAATAGCTATTGTTGGTCACCTAAGGAGGTAACTTACTATTTCTGGCATTTTGAATCTTTAGCCAGTGTTCTATTGTCTTTGCCATTGTTGACCCCTCATTTCTCCTTTATTCATCTCCATTGACTTTTGTGAGACAATTCCTTTTTGATTCTTCTCTTCTCCTTAATTCCTTCTCTGTAACAAATTTCCTAACCTAGGGTCAATGAACTTTTAAAAATAATTTGATAATTATATTTCAGTTACATTGACTTTTCAATTTGGAACCACACACAATGTCTATAAAATCCAATAAAATGTTTGACCTCACAATGCTACTACTAGGCATGCATTCCAAAAGAGATTGTTTTTGAAATGAAAAAGATATATATGTACAAAAATATTTATAGTAGTTCTTTTCTCAGGGCAAACAATTGGGAACTGAAGGGATGCTCATCAATTGGGGAATGCCTGAATAAATTGTGGTATGTGATTTTGATGGAATACTATTGCTCTATAAGATACTCTCAGGAAAACATGGAAAGTCTTCCATGAACTCATGAAAATTGAAATGTATTTTGTACAAAGTAATAGCAATGTTGTGGAATGATCATATGTGAATAAGCTTATGATTCTCAGCAATAAAATTATCCAACACAACATTAAATAACTTATAATGAAAAATATTGTCCATACCCAGTGAAAGAACAGATTGTGTTTGAATAAATATTGAAGCATACTCTTTTAATATTTACTTCATATTTTTTTTCTTTTTTGGGGAGGAATATCTATGTTTTCTTTCTCAGCATGACTTTTATGGAAATGTTTGCCTAACTTCACAGATGCCTTCTTAATGAGGGTGGGGATGAGGACAGTGAAAGGAAGAGATTCAAAACTCAAATTTTTTAAAAAGATGTTGAAAATTTTTTTTGCATGTAACTGGGAAGAATGATATATTGAATAAATTGAAAATAGAATTGGCTTTTTAAAATTATACATACATATATATGCATATATATTTTTTTTTCAAATATATATATATATATTCACTCATTTGTCTATTCTTAGAAGTATATTTTTACAAGACTTCCAAAGAGACCATAAACAAAAAGATAAGAACTCCTGTTCTAGATTATCCTGCTTGGTGATCCTATTTATTCCCATGAATTCAATTGTTATTTATATGTAGTATATCCTGTTCAAATTACTCTGTGTTATTTTTCAGGTTCTTGTGGGACAAAAAAATCTTATTTATGGGATCTTTCTCTCTATATGTGTCATGATTTTAAACACAATAATTACAAAAATAATATCTATACTATCTTTCCTTATTAATGAATTCATTCTTTAAAAACGTCTGTAATTCTCTTGCAGAAATTGATAGACTTCCAGTACCTTTAGTTCAAATTTTGAATTATCTTTTTTTTTCTCTTTCAACATTCAACTTATTTAGTTACAAAATTCTTCAAATTTTCTGCCCATAAAAACTAGTGCCCCTGTACTCATATGTCTAATCATGGGAACATTACTCTATTTCAAACCATTATCACTTCTAAGCTATCATAACAATTCCCGAATTGTCCTCTCTGTATACAGTTTCTCTCTCCTCCCAAACATTATTTTTACAATTAATGAAATAAGCTTTCCAATGTACAGGACTAAACAGGACAGTATACTCTGAAGAAAACCTCATTCTTTTTTTCTTCAGTACCTTTATTGCCTCAGTTTTATCTTAGATGAAAATTGAAACTGCTCAGTCTTTCATTTCATTTCTTGCTCTTCAGTCTGCTTTCAACAAATCTTTCCAGCATTGTTTTCCTACTATTTCCCTTTACATGGTACATATTCCATTCAAATTGGTGGCTGAACTCTCTTCTTCCTTCATTCCTTCCTATTTATGGCTCAGAAATTGAGGTTAAATGACTTGCCCAGGGACATACATAAACCACAAGTGTCTGAGGTCACATGAAATTTAAGGCCAGTGCTCTATCAACTATGTCACCTAGGTCTCCTGACTGAACTCTTTCTTGAATTCAACTTGCCATCTCCAACTCTGTGCACTATCAATGGCTGGAATGTCTATGATATGTTCTCTTCTTATCTCTAACTTTCACAAATGTCTGCTTCCTTTAAGCTTTATGTTAGTTTCTGCCTTGTTTTTTGTACATATTTTCCATCTCCTTAGCTGAGATCATTCTTTCCCTTGTCACATATTATTGAACAGCTTTGTCTGGAAATTTTCCTTGACCCCATCAATCCATACTTGAAATTATATTTATCTCTATACATATTCTTATAGTTTTCCTTAAATTTTGATGCACACATATGTAGGAATATGTGTATATATGTGTGTATTTTATATAATCTATATGTATATCTATATTTTATATAATCTATATCTATATTTATATCTAGATAGATACACCCACCCTACAAATGTATATTTTTATGTGTATGTGTATTCTTTGTGGACTTCATGATCTCTACAAATGTATTATTCTGCAAGATAAAATCAGCTCCAAAACTTAATTCCTAGTACTGCTCTCCTTAAGAACCCTCTTTACCTTTTATAAGTGTAGCTAATGGGTAAACTTTTGAGACTTTACCCCTAATCCTCTATTATACAAAAAAAAGTCTCTTTGACAATTCACCTTATAATTTTCCCCTAGGCTGCTCTCCTGGAGTTCATGATTTCCAGAAATTCATCATTGTGCATGATGAAATCAACTCTGGAACTCCCTTCTTTGATTATCACTGTCCTAACTGCCCATCTCAGAATTATGTGTGTAAATTAGTTAAAGAAAAAATCCGTAGCATCAAAGTGGAATCTAATTATATTGAAATACAATCGGCCTTAAAATATTTCATAGATTCAGATTAAAAAGTAGTCTAAGTCTTTCCAGTCTAAGTCTCTCATTATGTAAATGATATATTCTAGCCTAAGTTTTTCATTGTATAGATGATAACACTAAAGCCCAGAGAGATAAAAAGACCTGCAGAGGAGCACATAAATCAATGGAAGTAGTAAGAAGGAAATTCTGGTCTTGGCACTCTTAAGTAAATTCATTTTCTTTATTATAAATACTACTATTGAGAAAATAAAGGAAATGAGGGTTAATCAAGTTTGAGGATCAATAGTGTGAGTATATCAAGAGACCAACAGGACAAAGGATGCATCAAATATGTGAAACATACTTATCTTTTGCCAATTTTAAGATACATTTTGATTTTTGAAACTTCCACAATGATGAGATGCCTTAATTTCTAAAATTATAAACAAATTCATTTTATTGATCTTGGATTGTTTTATAATGGTTTACATATATGTGTGTGTATGTGTGTGTATATATGTACATATATATACATATATAATATGTTATGCTGTATATGTGTATATGCATATACACATACATACACATATATCTATAAAGATAGATATAAAAATTAATTTCAGAATAAAATTACTTAAGTGATATACATAGCCCTTTGGGCATAGGTCCAACTTGTTCTTCAGATTAGTTGGATCAGTTCACAACTCCACCAATAATCTATTACTGTTTCAGTTTCCCCACATCTTCTCCAACATGTAAAGGGCATAGATTGTCAAAGGGGTGTCTCTCTTTTAGTCCTTGCTGGCAAAATATTTGTCAGAGTTGTCCTAAATAGGCTGATACTACACCTAGAAAAAGTTCTTAAAAGTCATCTTAAACTGAAAAAATTGTTTTATTCTTTCTTTTTGTGGTTTCTAAAAAAATCTGAGGGAAACTGGCAAGGACCCAGACATCTGCTTCTCCCTGCCAAATTGGCTACTGGCAATATTGGTCGTTAGAGCATATTTATATCTAATATTTCAAACAACATAAAATTAAAATTTATCTTTAGCTTTTTTTTATTCATTTAGGAGTACTTATGAAGTGACCATGCTTTAGTCCTGTGATTTAGTTATGATAAAAAAAGATTTAAAAATGTCATAATTTTATAAAATGATTAAACTAATAATAATGTCAAGTGAATTGACCAAGGTCTCTTTGGTAAGTAACAAAGCTGGATTTATAGTCAGGACAGGCAGACTTGCATATTTGCTATTTGGGTGACCTTGTACAAGTTACTTTTCTAAGCATCATTGTCCTCATCTGAAAAGAACTGGCATTAAATCACATGGTTTTTGAGCTTTCTCCCTTAACTCTAAGTCTATGATCTAATTCAAGGAGTGTGAAGCTCTGAATAACATTAAGTTGAAGCCTTTTGGTCCAGAAAGCTCTTCAAGAGAACAGAAAGTTATGTACCATTTAAAAAATCAAAGAAGGAAAAAAAGGTAGAATTTTCAAGCAGAGTAGGATATAGAGCTTAGAAATTCGTTTTAGTCATGTCCTTTTCTATATAAGTATTTGATCACTAGTAAACTTGAGAAGCATTGTTCTATGCAAAGATATGAACTCATCTGTCTTTGGTAATCCCTCCTGCATTTTTAATATCAGAGGAAGGGTGATTCATAGGGAATATTTACATCCAGGTTATGCCCTTGGACTTGGCCTTAAAAAGGAAGAGCAAAGATTCAAATAGATAGAGATAAGTTTTATCCAAATATACTTGTTTCTCTGGAGGGAAGTTCACATGTGCCTCTTCCAAGGAGCAAATTTCTATAGGGAATCATTTGATTCCAGAAATTACAATGGCTAGAGAAAGTATAAAAAAAGGAAATTATCCCTAGGCCAAGCTAGGAATTTGAAGGATTGAGAGCTATTAGTATTAGAAAAATGACAAATGAATTATTTAATCAAGAATTTGAACCAATTTGAGTTATTTTTAGATAAAAATAAATCTGGATGAGTAAAAAATGTTTCTAGGAAAAGTGGAAAAACAGCAGAGGAAAGATTTTTGCTAAGGATGAGCAAACCAAGACTTTATACTCTACTTGTATTGTTTGTGATGCAGACTGAAGGTCTGAAAAGAGTGTTCAATTTCATATTAATTGGAATGCCCTAACATGGTACAATCAAGTCCAGTATAGTACTGGAGCTCTGGAGAAAATGTATACTCCCTTGGGATAGTAGGATTCATCGAAAATCAGTGATAGTAGATAAACATATATTAAATACCTACTACGTATCAAGTACAACACTAATCAGGAAGGATATAAATATCAATGATAGCAACAAAAATGGCCCTTGCCCTCAAGAAGCTTATTGTCTTGATATTGGAAGGCAATACAAATGGATACTGAAAAGGGAGAATAATTGGGAGGGGCCAGAAAAGGTACCCAAGGTGGAGGCCTGATGAAAAAACAGAAAAGTCCAAAAGTTAATGCAATCACACATAAATCACAGTGTTCTGTACTGAGATGCTCCCCGACATTGAGGTTAAGAGATCCTGGTTTCACATTAAAATGGGAATGGCATAATATGGTGATGTGGTAAACAACCAAAACTGATAGGCTCTTAGAAGATAATGAGATTTTCCCAAATGAACTTTTTTTGGGGCATGATGGAAAAGTCAAAGAAGCCTCAAAGGAGAACATCACAGTGAGAATTTAAAAGGGAGATGTATTGTCTGGTTTGCCTTTGTGTTTTTTGTAGAATTTTATTGTTGTTTTTCACAAGTTTTATAGGCCTTTCCTAATACTTGATGCAATGCTAATCTAAATGCTCCTTTAAGAGTTAAGGTGTCTTTGTCTTTTTTTTTTCCTTCTTTATTCTAATGTCCCAAAGGAAACCTTATGGTAGTAGCAGGAGTAAGAAAGATAATTATGTAAAAATTGCCGAGTAGTGAAGTTCAGTTCTGGTAAGCCCAAAGCTCTTATTTTGTATCTCAGATGCTGTAATTAGCAAGGAATTCATAGCAAACTAAACAGACCAATGCATTACATAAACACCTATTGGCTAACATCATTGCTTTATATTCATATAAGTTTTGGTTGTTTATTATTGCTTGCCAAAGTTAATATTAATTACCCCATTCTTGTTTCTATGGAAATTTGCATTAATAATAGTAGAAATCAGTTGAGTTTATTCCTTATCCACTTAAACTGGAAGAAGTATATCTTAAAAAGGATTTCATGAGTCTTTTTGTCGTGTGATGATAGCAATATATTTTAAATATTTAAACTTTATTTACATATTTATAAATCACTCTATTAATCTATCAGTAAAAGTCCCATGATTTTTATGAGTTTCTGTGGCAAAAATATGTTTGGTTTCCAAATTTCTAGCAAGGAATCTTTCTGAATTGAATTAGCCTATATTTGAATGCTATTCAAGTTGGTAAAAACTCTCAAAGTTTGAACCCAAAAGATGTAATCATTGAGAAATTGGAGTTATCTTTATATCACAATGAGGTATTTGAGGTTGAGATCTTGGTAGAAGAGTAATCATCATTATCACATATTTCCATTTATATAATGGTAAACATTCCAAAGCATTAGAAAGGTTCTATTATTTTTACGCAAAGTTGCCAAGTAAAATATTTCAGAGCCAAGAATATAATTAAAATCTCATATTTCCAATGAAATGTTTTTCCCCGAATAAAGAAGAAGAGGAAGTAGAGAAGTATGAGAATAGTGATGATAATATTTAATATTTATATGCATATATATATATATATGATTGAAGTATGTCAAAGAAATTTTATTTAGAAATTTCAATAAACTTCTGAGATAGGTCACCTCATTATCTCCATTTTGTGAATAAAGTGATTAATGGGAAGAAAGATAAAGCATTAGAGACAAGAGTTAATCCTGTCTCTTTCTGATTCCATCTCTGGCAATCTAGCCACTTCACTATGCAGTGCAATTTCCAATTCCTTCAACAGAGTAGGTGTTCAACAAACCTGTAGATGGACAAAAGACTGAGGAGGAAACTCAGGCACTTTGATGGACATTGCAGGGTTGGGTAGCTTCTTTCTGTTCTCTTCACATCCTACAACATGGATAAAAGACTACTCTTCCTATATATATAATGTTAGTCTTACTAGCATGGTGAAGAAACGACATGGCTAAAATAATTAAGATTTAAATATTTTTTTATATTGTGGAGGAAGACTAGTGATTAGCAAGAAGATAACAGCTAATTCTCTAGGTACTCAACCCTCAACCTGTTTTATAGTGTCAATCCTGCTTCTACTTAGAGCCAATTTGACATGAATTAAAATGTCTAGAACTCCTAGCTTCGCAGACTATAATGCCTAATTAACACGAACACCTGTCATCAGTTGAAATGAATTCAGTAAACATACAAAATATTTGTTTACACCATTCATAGATTATAATCAGTTTTGTTGTTGTTGTTGCTTGGTATAAGGATAGTTACAAGGAATTAAGGTCAGATATTAGCTGTTTATCTTATTAACAATCACTTTTAATTAAAACAACTGATAGAGTAACTATATATAGGCAATCATGTCTGATAATTGAATCATTCACAATTAAAAAAAAAAACCTGATAGGCTATAAATTCTGCATGTTTATTTTGGATATTTGATACAAGATGTCAAGTAAGTTTTTGGAGGCTTATGAGGAATAGAGACCAAGAATACTCTCATCACATGCTCATCTAGCCCACTTTTCATGGACTTCTATGATTAGCAAAAGAAGTAATATGAGAGTGCTCAGCATTTTTTGTTCTTCTGGATACCTGGAAAATTCTGAGCTTTTCTCATTGAAAAACCCTTTGCACTTCCACAGTGCCTGTACAGTTGAGCAGAATGTATTGAAATCTATGTAGTAGTTGTTCAATATAGAGTAGACTCTGTATATTTTTGTATAATTGAATTGAATAGCTTTTTGCCAAATGAATCAGTGAAATAATGACTAAGGAGAAAAACATGAACATGAAAAATAAGTGGACAGATATACATAATAAAAGTCATTAAAATTCAGAAGTTGTGTCTATATCATATCTAAACAAGAAATTAAATACGGGAAATTTACTCAAAACGCTTGTTTTTTAAAATTTTGATTTTTGGGGGCGGAGCCAAGATGGTGAACTACAGACAGCATTCTCTGTGAGCTTCTGAGACCTTCCCTCAGACCCAGACAAAGTGAGCCTCCTAACGGGTTCTGGAGTGAAGGCTCCACCAAACACTTGGACTACAACGCATTTCTATCAACAATCTACTTTGAAAAAACTCCAGAGAAGGTCAGTCTCAGGGGAATCCGCAGCTGGCTGCAATCAGACACCAGCATGCAGCCAGGGTGGAAGTCGGGGCTGCAACAGAGTGGCGGATTTTAGGCACCCAGGAAGTCCCTGGGAGACACCTGGGCCACTTTGCACTGCTTTCAGGCAGGTGCTTTGGCAGATCTGCCTTTGATAAAGAGTGGATTGAGAGCAGCTGAAAGCCTGGTCCTAGTACAGGTGTAAAAGACCAGCCCCGCACCAAAAGTCAACCCGGCAAACTTCCCCAGGGCAAAATGAAATGGATACCAGTCTGGCACTTTTTCCTCAGCTCAAAAACATGAGCAAAAAGCAGAAGAGAGGTATCACCATAGGCAGTTTCTACGGAGAGAAAGTAGGGCAGTCCCCAGATCCTGAGATTCTGAAAACAACCTCAGAAGAAGCCACAAAGGCTGACCTGAGCTTAGCTCCTTTTCAGAAGGCTTACCTGGAAGATTACATAAAGAATCTCAAAAGAGAGCTAGAAGAAGAATGGGGAAATAAATTGAGATCAGTGCAACAGAGATGTAAAAAACTGGAAAACAAGACTGGCGAACTGGAAAAAGATAACAATTCACTGAAAAACAAAATTGGTGAAATGGAAAAAATCACAAATTCACTGGAAAATAAAAATGATGAATTGTAAAAAATCATCAATTCACTGGAAAAGAAAAATGGTGAATTGGAAAAAGACAAAAATTCACTGAAAAATAAAATGGGCAAAATAGAAAAAGAATACATTGAACCAAGAAATTCAATCAGCCAGCTACAAAAGGAGCTAAAAAAGATAACTGAAGGAAATAATACTTTAAAAATTAAAATTGAAGAAATAGATGTAAATGACTCAATAAGACTTCAAGAATCAGTCAAACAAAAACAAAAAAAAATGAAAAGATAGAAGAAAATATGAAATATCTCCTAGGAAAAACAACTGACTTGGAAAGCAGATCCAGGAGAGACAATCTAAGGATTATCGGACTCCCTGAAAGCCATGATGAAAAAAAGGACCTTGATGCTATATTCCAGGAAATCATGAAAGAGAATTGCCCTGATGTTGTAGAATCAGATGGCAAAATTGGCATTGAAATAATTCACCAATCACCTCCTGAAAGAGACCCCAAAATTAAAACCCCAAGGAATATTATGGCCAAATTTCAGGACTATTGCACCAAGGAAAGGATATTGCAAGCAGCTAGAAAGAAACAGTTCAAATACAGAGGAACTGTAATTAGAATTACACAAGACCTGCCAGCTTCCACATTAAAGAATCGAAGGGCCTGGAATCAGATATTCCTCAAGACAAAAGAACTTGGATTACAGCCAAGAATAAGTTATCCAGCTAGAATGAGCATCATCTTCCAGGGAAGAAGATGGTCATTCAATAATACAGGAGAATTTCACCTATTTCTAATGAAAAGACCAGATCTGAACAAAAAATTTGATCTCCAAATACAGAACTCAAGAGAAGCATAAAAAGGTAAAAAGGAAAGAACTCTTTAGAACTATTTTCTACTATAGGTATCATTAAAGAAGGGGCTATAATTCAATTTTACTTTGATAATAATGGAAAATAAACTAGAGGTGGAAGGGATATCATATTGAAAAAAAAGGGGGAAGGAGGCAAAATAAAGTAAAAATAAAGGAGGTAAAATAAGGCAAAATATTATAAAGAGACAAAGAAGATCTAATATAATTGAGGAAAAAAAGGAAGGGCGATGAGTATTGTGTAAACCTTACTCTCATTAGATTGGGCTCTAAGAGAGTATATCAGACA
>JAJPUD010022061.1:0-22033 GCA_023553655.1 Myrmecobius fasciatus | reverse complement strand
TACATGTTAATTATGTTAAAATATTGGCAAATCGAATATATGTATACATATTTCCAAACTTATCATTGGTGTGCAAGAAAAATCTTATCTACACAAACGATATATCAGATAAAGGAAACACAATGTAAGCAAACATCAATCAAGGAGTATGAGAATGTTATGTTGTGGTCCACATTTCGCATCCCTCTCTCTGGGTGTATATGGCTTTCTTCAGTGAACAATTGGAGGTGGTTTGAAACATTTCATTGTTGAAGAGATGGACATGGCTCTTTTCAACAATGAGATGATTCAGGTCAGTTTCAATGGTCTTGTGATAAAGAGAGAGAGGAATATGGGAACCGAGATTGGATTACAACATACGCATTTTCACTCTCTGTCATTGTTTGCTTGCATTTTGTTTTCTTTCTCATTTTTTTTTCCCTTTTTGATCTAATTTTTCTTGTATAGTAAGATAATAGTATAAATATGTATGCATATATTGGATTTAATATATATTTTAACATGTTTAACATATATTGGATTGCTTGCCATCTAGGTGAGGGAGGGTGGGGGAAGGGGAGGAAATTTGGAACACAAAGTTTTTCAGGGGTCAGTGTTGAAAAATTATCCATGCATATGTTTTGAAAATAAAAAGCTTTAATAAAAAATAGAATATTGTTCCTAATCTACCCCTTCATGGAAATGGAGGTCTGTAAGTGTTATGTGTTGTACGTTTTTAGATTTTTTTCAATATATCAATCAATTGACTTTTTTTCCCTCTAAAAACATTATTTATTATATGAGATGGTTCTCCAGGAGGGGGAGGGATAATTGGGATAATTATGGTGATATAAGAAACAAAAAACATCAATTAAAAATATTAACTTCAGTCTAATATTCAGTTCAGCCTGAATTAGGCTAGTTGTGGCCAGAAAAAACTGAAGGGAAATTAAGTGGTTTATATGAATGTATAAAGCAGGACATTGTGCAACAATAATGATTTTTAAAAACAAACAACACACAATTCTCTGATGTACTTTGAACTCTGTAAACAGGTGCCACAGCTGTCCTTTCTAGGTTGCTGGGCAACCATTCATTTTAAATAGAAGAGACACTCCTCTGAGCCTCTTGTGACTACTAAGAGACTGAGAAAGAGCAATGCTGTAAGCTTCACTCTCTTGTACATTTTTGTGACTTCTCACAAAGGATGTTGGTCAAAAGAAGAACAATTTAATAGACAATATTTCTTTTATGACACATTAATCTTTCTAGATGATTTGTCAAGGGGGAAAAATCTATGTTGGCTAGGAACCAGGCTCTTAAGTGCTTGCTGATTCAATTTGACTTTTTAAATTGAACTTAGTAGGAGCTGAATGTACCTTTTCAGAAAGTCAGCCTCCTCTGTTTAATTTTTTAAAAAAGCTTTTTCCATCCATCCTATTGATGTTGAAGTGAAATCCATTTCCCTAAATAATGCTGCAACCCTATTATTCAAGGTCCCTATGCATGAAAGATTGGATGGTGCAATTTCCCTGATTTTCAGTGAATTTTTGAACAAATGATGCCAACTTTGATATCTTATTTGCTTTCTCAGTAGTAATTTGTCTACAGTGGGATCGTTTTAAAGTATTTTTAAGGGTGATACCATTTATAGTGTAATTAACATGGTGTTTGACAAAGAAGAGAAAGCTAATACTTGGGAAAGCTAACACCATTAAATTGGGTTTTAACCCATATTGATCACATGGGATACTTCTTATCTTAGAAGATTATTTCAGACTCTCCCTCCTTGACACATACACATGCCACAACTGCCATCAGCAGCCACTTAGAGATCTGTTTTAGAGAAATGCTTCAGATGATTAGGATATGAGATGGTTCTCATTAAGTTGGGAAAGGCTTGTTTTTGTTTTTGTTTTTTAATTACAAGGTCAATATACTAAAATCTATCATAAACCAAAAAGCCTATTATCCTCGAGACTTGAAAATCTTTGAACAATGTGAGATGCTTTTATGTTAGCAAAAAAGCTAGAAGCAAATCAGCTACCCATTGATTGGGGACTGGCTGAAATAAATTGTGGTATATGAATAGAATATCATTGTACCCTAAGAAGTAATGAATATGAGTAGTTCAAGTAAAATGGGAAATATTTGTATAAACTAATGCAGACTGAAATCAAACTAAGAGAATCTTATATGGAACACACAATTCATATTCATGATGGAATAGCCATTCATCATTCTAGAGGACTAACAATGAAATATATTTTTCTTCCATCAATAGAGAAGTGGTAGACTCTAGAAGTAGAGCACGATTAATATGGTCATGGTCTGTTTTACTTAACTTTGTTACAAGGTTAGGTTCTGGGTCTGTGTGTTGGAAGGAGGGGAGAATAATGGAAAGTAACAACAGTGTGGAAAAAAAGGCAACATTAAAACATAAAAAGAAAAAAACATATGTCAATATTATTCCAATTTATTTTCAAGGAAACAGGGCCCCATCATTCAATTCAACACACAATGATTTAGCATCGACTGTGTCTAGTGGGAAGAGAGGGTGGGCAAGAAATCAGGGCTCTTGTTTTAGTGATTAGAGAAGTTGTTGAGGTGTTAGAAATTCTCTACTTTAGTACAAGGCCTGAAACTTACAAGCAGAAATCAAAAGTTAAGCTGTGTTCGCATGTACCAAAATCCAAGGGACTAAATGGTAAATATGAAACTGGATACAGAAATTGAAAGAATTAATGCAAGAACAGGAAATGTGTGGATGAGCTGACTGCTTGCCTGATTGAATCTGTCCCTCTGGAAGCTCTATCCTTTTCTTCCCAGTGGTAAGGGTGGGGGATTCCCTCCTTGGCATGCTGCACTAGAACAGCTGTGGGATTGGACACCTAGGGCTGCGACAGATAACACAAGGTATGCAAAAATCCTCTAACATATAGTATGGGATGTGCAACCTTATAATCTCATTGAAGAAACAAGACATCTTAATATATCACAATGCAAGATTTATGGCAAGCATTTTTAATATGACAAATGATTTTATATGGCAAATCATCAAAAGGAATAGTAGAGACAATAGTGTCAAAGGACACCATTTGGGTTTTTTTGTGTTTACATTTTTTTTATTAAAACTTTTTATTTGCAAAACATATATGTGGGTAATTCTTCAACATTAACCCTTACAAAGCTTTCTGTTACAAATTTTTCCCCCTTACTCCCCACCCCTCCCCTAGATGGCAGGATATCCACCACATGTTAATTATGTTAAAATACTTGACAAATCGAATATATGTATACATATTTCCAAACTTATCATTGTTGTGCAAGAAAAATCATATCTACAAGAAAAAAAATCTGAGAAAGGAAACACGATGAAAGCAAACAATAATGGAGAGCATGAAAATGTTATGTTGTGATCCACATTTCATATCCCTCTCTCTGGGTGTATATGGCTTTCTTTACTGAACAATTGGAACTGGTTTGAAACATTTCATTGTTGAAGAGAGCCATGTCCATCAGAATTGATCATCATATAGTATTGTTGTTGCTGTGTATATTGATCTCCTGGTTCTGCTCATTTTATTTAGCATCAGTTCATGCAAGTCTCTCCAGGCCTCTGAAATCGTCCTGCTGTTCATTTCTCACAGAACAATAATATTCCATAACATTCATATACCATAATTTATTCAGCCATTCTCCAATTGATGGGCATCCATTCAGTTTCCAGTTTCTAGCCACTACAAAAAGGGCTTCCACAAACATTCTTGCACATGTGGGTCCCTTTCCCTCCTCTAAGATCTCTTTGGGATATAGGCCCAATAGAAACACTGCTGGGTCAAAGGTTATACACAGTTTGATAACTTTTTGAGCATAGTTCCAGATTGCTCTCCAGAATGGACAGTCCCACCAACAATGCATCAGTGTCCCAGCCTTCCCACATACCCTCCAACATTCGCAAAGGACACCATTTGTAAAGAGAGATTCATATGGGTTCAAGTCAGCTAACTGGTAGCAGTATCAGAACTTTTATCCACATCCCCTGATACCCACTCCAGACTTTGAGCACACACTTTAATGACACTTTGGTTTAAAAGTTAAATGTATCTTAACAGTGCCTTGAGAGAGCTATGCCATTCCTAGCAAATCTGTCCAAAATAGATAACACTAAAATATCAGTTATGCATAATATATTGTAAGCTCCTCAAGGGCAGGAGCTACTTTTTGCCTTTCTTTATATCCCCAGAGCTTGGCATCGTGCATGGCACATACAGGGGCTTAATAAATGCTTATTGGCTATTGATTAAATCTAAGATCATTTGATTGATGCTAAAAAGTACCTCTGATACTTGTTACTATAAATATACAGTGTACTAATTATGGATTCTTCCATTTTATTTTTAAGGAAATGGCTATGAGATATGAAAATGTAATATTTGCCAATGTGGATGTGGATGCTGCAGCGGTAAGACATTTAATCCTTGCCCCTCTTTCAAAATAAGGTCCCCTTATAACGTACACTGAATAGCTTGTCTTATATATTATAAATCCACAGAATCTCAAAATTGGGAGGACCACAGTGTGGTCCAATCCAAAGGTAAAAAAGCAAACCAATCTAGTAGTCATTCATTCTTTGCTTGGAGACCGCCACTGGGGAAAAAGGAGATAACCTACTACTCTTCCAAAACAACCATTTATACTTTGGGATATTTTAAAAGTTTTGTTAGGAAATGATCTCCCTTCCTAAGCCTGAATTTGCATCTTTGCAATTTGTATTTTTTTCCTCGTAGTTTTGCATAATAAACCTTCAGATACTTAAGACAGTTCTTATGTTCCACGACCACCTCCTATGCGTTTTTCCTAAACACCTAACTGCTAGTTATAGTCTAACTAGATTAAACATATTTCCCTATAGGAAGTGAGCTCAATTAGTGATTTGTTTTAATTGCAAGGAAATGTATTAGTTCATTCTTTATCAAACTGTAATGAAAACGTCTTATAGTGCTTGCATATATGCTATACTATATAAGGATAGCAGCCTTTCTTACCTATGTGATTTCATAGATAAGGACCCTCCCTCTGTCAAGGAAGATTGGCACCTTCTCCAAAATATACTCCTACTGAGTTGCTTAGAGCATCAGGACTTTAAGTTATTTACCCAGAGTTACATAGTTGGCTTTATGTATCAGAGGCAGGTCTTTAAATCTGATCTTCTGGATTCCAATGCCAGCTCTCTATCTACAAGGCTATGCTGCCTAGTATTTTACTATATATTATATGCTTCTATACATTCCAGGACGTTTCAACAAAGACAAAAAATATTTTACCATTTCTTGCCCTATGGGGGGAAGTGAAACTGGAAGAAAGAAAGGGAAAGGGACAGTTGTTAGTTGTATTTTCTTTATATAATTTTGAAGATTTTCTCAAAATTCTTTAACTCTTTTTTTCTAACTCTTGTCCCTGAAAAAAGCTACTGTTATCTTTTCACCAAAAATATAATATTAGAGAACTATGGGGAGATCTCAGTGGTATACAATTTCTTTACAAAATATTCTACTTAATATTCATTAATTTTAGCTAGAAAAAATTGATCAGTGATTTACAGTGCATTATTTTACTCAAAACAAAAGAATCAAGTACATTTTGTTAAAGTATATTGACTCATCATCTGTGATTGTGATTGAGATTGTGATACAATTTGGAGTCTCTCAAAGTCACTAACATAACTGGTTAGGATACAGAAAGATTATTACGTTTCAAGCTTCTTCCAGCAATACCAACAATTCACTGGAAATATCTAGTTTCTCTTCAAGTCAGCCAAATCAAGTACTATCCAGTCAAACTGAGGTTCTAGCAGCATTCTTCCATTTGAATGAAATACAAAATATTCTCTTCTGAATGACTTTATTTGTTTAATGTCTGCACTTGCTAACATAATGAAGTTTCAATTTAATTCAACAATATTTTGTATTAGGTACAAAAGTTACAAATACAAACAAAAGAAATCATCCTTGCCCTCAAGGATCATTTTGCTGTAATTTTTTATATTCTACAAGAAGCCTTTCTTAATCTAATTTTAGTGCCTTCCTTCTGTTTATAATTCTCAATTTATCCTTCACATAACTTGCTTCTTCAATTGTTTTCATAGTTAGAATCTTCCTAGTTAGAATCCAGGAGAACATGGACCATGTTTTTTGTGTTTTGCTTTTTAGGTTTGTTTGTTTGTTTGTTTGGGGGGGGGAGATTGGCCCTTTTTCTATCCCTAGAGCTTAGAACAGTGTTTGGCATTTGTTAAGTGTTAATATTTCCATTGCCTCCTAGAACAGAATACCAACTTCTCAACCTTGAATTTTCAAGCCCTACACAATCTGGCTCTCACTTAACATTTCAGTCTCATTTTATATAACCCCCTACTTCATATTCTCCATTCCAGTCGAAGCTTCCTGATGGCTGTGTTGAGTATTCCATTTTCTGCATCAGGCCTGTCCTGCAACCTTGGATTATACTCCCATCTCTCCATCTTTTCCACTTCTTAAAAATCCCTGGCTTCTTTCCAAGTCTCAAGTCAAGAATTGTCTTTTAATATCCATAATTGCTGGTACCAGTTTTTCTCTTCAAATTATCATGTATATATGCATATCAATTTGGATATTATACCACATATCCCCATGCACCCCAAGTGGACTGTCTTTTTGCCTTTGAGGCCAGCTTTCTCATTCACTTCACTGAGCATTCCTGGTAATTTTCTTTTCTTTTTTTCTTTCTTTTTTTTTTTTTTTCCTTCTTGCTAAGGCAATTGAGGTTAAGTGACTTGCCCAGGGTCTCACAGCTAGGAAGTGTTAAGTGTCTGAGATCACATTTGAATTCAGGTCCTCCTGACTTCAGGGCTGGTGCTCTATCCATTGTGTCACCTATCTGCCCTGGTAATTTTCTATTATTTGTTTATTTATTTACTTATTTTTGTTTTGTTTTGTTTTGTTTTTTGGAGGCTTGCCAGTTCACACAATTAGTAAATATCTGAGCTGACATTAGAACTCAAGTTCTCCTGACTCTATCTACTGTCCCTTCTCAAGTTCCCTATTTGTGTGTGTGTGTGTGTGTGTGTGTGTTTTTAAACTCTGCTGAACATAAACTTAGGTTTGTTCTTTGTAGAAGAGAGAATTCATTAAGTTTGGAATTAGAATGAGATATAATTTTTTAAATGTCCCACATTCCAAATTCAATTTTTGCACCAACATAAATCCACAACTTTGAATGGCATTTGTCTTGCTTTTTTGAAGTAAACAAGTTTGTCATTCTTATATTAAATGTTGAATCTAGTTTTCATTTATCATAACTGCTCAAATAGTATTGGCTCAATAGAAACTCTTGAGTCTCAGTTTTGCATAACTATAAAATGGGAAGGAACAATAACAGTTGTGCTGCTTACCTCAGAGAGTGGTTGTAAAGGTCAAATGAGAAAATATATATCCTCTATGAATATTTACTATTATTATCAAATTTATCTGTATTCTAGAGATATCTTAATTGTTTCACATTGCTTACTAATTTCAAGGCTATATAAGGTATATCCCAGAAAATCCTTATAAGGTTGGATATAATGGAAGTCTCTGTCTCCCCTCCTAATTGCTTCTCCCATTATTAACCCCATCATGTGGAAAGACAGTTTGCTGGATGCTTGAAGCATTCATAGATGACTGGCACAGTTTCTTGGTTGTCAAGCTGCAAAGAATTCCTGGAGGGCAGGAAAATCTGTCACAGTGCCCCACTTCTTGTCAAAAGAAATAAGTTCAAGCCTGCCAATGGAACACATCCCTGTAGGCAGTAATTCAAGATTACTTCAGGGCATTCACTATGATATAGTAAAGAGTAACCTGAAAGATAGGATACCCTGTTATAGATAGAGGAGATATACATTAGTGATTGACCTCCACCATTTTTTCCCCTCTTTTCTAGGAGGTGGCCACATCTTGTCAAGTCAAATCCATGCCCACGTTTCAGATGTATAAAGAATCCCAAAAGGTATTTTACATTCCAGCAGTAACTGATAATTATATTATGATCAAGCCAACCATATTTCTTTAATAACAGTCTAAAAATGGCTTAGTGTAGGCTGGTTGTTGATGAAACAATCTTCACTATTTTGATAAATTAACTGAGCAGTAAAGAAAAGGCATTCAAATATGCAGTGGTTTATACTGACACTTGGGAATTACCTGAATTTATATGTGTCATGGGATTTTTCTGAGTCTCAGTTTTCTTAACTTTAAACCAGGAATAATGGTGATTATACTACTACTTTTCAGAGTTATTATGAGGTTGTTTAAACTTTGCAAAACTTAAAGAACAATGTAAATGTAAACTAAGTGGTAATTAGTACTGAACAAAACTTAGCTTAACCTTAATTGTATCACAGAAGTGTTATTCAAATCTGCAAATGACACAAAACTGAATGAAATAGCTAACAAAATTCATAAAAATGAATATTTGAAATTGTTCATGCTGAACTGAAATGATCAAAATAAAATTCAATAAGGACAAACATAATTTTTGGCATTTAAGTTTAAAAAAAAGCAATTTCAGAAGTATAGAATTGGAGAGCCCTGGATTTATAGCAAACTTGCTTTTAAGTTTTGTGCTTTTTGTTTTTTAAAATAAAGGATTTTTCATTAACCTTATATAAGCTTGATATGACTCAATAACGCTGGTTTACATATTGTTTGCTCCATAGACTTTTCTGTGGTGAAGCACTGGTTATTCCATATGGATCCTCCATAGACTGCAAGTTTTGTTTGACAGCAAGGATTGTTTTTTATTTTCTTTGTATCTGCATTACTTAGCACCATGCTGGGCAAATAGTAGGCCCTTAATAAAATGTTTTCTGATTGACTTTTGTGCAAGCTAGAAGATGTAAGTTCCCAGACGTTCTCTTAATCCAGAGGACAGAACTAGGACCAATAAGTTCAAATTTTAAGATAAATTTCAGATCCACATAAGAAGGGACTATCTAATAATTAGGGTTCTCCAGCACTGAAATGGTCTGTTTTGTGAAAAAAATGAGGTGTTCAATCAGGGAGCTAGCAGTAGTAGTAAAAAGAATGCTGGATTACAAATCAGGGAAGAACTGCTACGAAAACAAGAGAACATGGGCATATTACGTGATTTCCAAGAAATATATAAAAGTTGTCTATGCTGATAAACCTGGGGACTTTTTGTGTACCTGTCATCATTGATAGCATTTGAGGGGTATGTGTGTATATGTGTGTGTGTTAGGGTGTGTGTAGTGTATGTGTGTGTTGATGTATATGTATATATGTGTGAGTTTTGTCCTTCATTCCCAAAGAGGATGAAAATGACATCACTCTTTTTGAATCAAGTCTGATTCTGGTTGATCAGACCAATATGAACTCAGAATCCTCTGCCACAGGTTAGACACAAATAATCCCTATGAGCATTTGGGGTGGATTCTCTAATTTTACACATTTCACAGGATAATTCAATTATGCTTTGCTCACAGAACACAGCACCTTCTCTGATGAGGGCACACCATGCTGGGTGGTCCTGTGATAGTGTCTCCCATGTCACACAATCAATTCTAAAGTTCTTAAAATAGAATTTGAGTGTCCTTGTATTGCTTTTTCTGACTACATGAGTACTTGCCTTCTGTAAATTCTCCATAAAAAAAAAAATCTTTTTGGCAAGCATATATTTGATATTCAAACAATGTGGCCAGCCCAATAGAATTGCACAATTCACAATATACAACAATGAGGGAGTGGCATAGCATCCAAATTCCTAGGGGAGAAATTAAGAGAGATGCAAGAAGAAATAGACAGCAAAACTATACTAGTGGGGGATCTCAACCTTGCTCTCTCAGAATTAGATAAATCAAACCACAAAATACAACAATGAGGTGAGCACAACAGCTTTGTAGACCTTAAGTTTAGTAGTCCATCTAATACTGAATTTCATCTGCCTTCTTACTGAGCCAAAATTTTGATTGTACTTCACTTTTGATAGAATTGATTGCTATCTTCTTAGAGACCTACTGGTATACCTTGTAGAAGTCTCATTTTTCAGTTAGTAGCTTCTGAATTTCCCCATCATTTTCATCAAAACAGTCTTGATGTTTGTGATTTTCTAAACAAGATGAATAAATGTGGTGCTAAAGACCAAATCTCTGAACGCTGCCCACTCCTTTTCTATTCCATTGTTGTTAACTGTCTGTTGGCTCAACTTATCCTCCACATTTGCAACAAACTGTTCTCTCTCAAAAACATAGTCTAATTTGTTGGCATTAATTCTTCTAGTAGTCTTATTGCTTTGGGGCCTGCCACTTTTGTTGAAGTAAATATTCTCCTTGGAGGAAATAAATCTATGATTGGTACAGCATTCTTTGCCATACATTGCCTTTTTCACTCTCACATCTTGTCTGTCTCTTCTCCTTACAATCACATAGTCTATTAAATGCCAGTGTTTGCTGCAAGGGTGCATTCATTTAGTTTTATTATGTTTGGAGACAGTATTGGTAATGGGAAGGTCATGAGATGCACAAGTATTCAACAGTAAGTGACACTGATGTTGTTGTTTCCAACTCCATTCGTCCCAAGGACACTTGCCATGTCTGAGCCTACTCTTGCATTGAAGTCACCCAGAATTATAAGCTTGTTCTCTTTGACCTCATCAGGGTTTGTCAGAATGGGGTCATAGGTACTGATGGTGATGGTGTAGCATTTTACTGCAAGTGGCAATCACATTGTCATGAGTCTTTTGCTCTCTCCTTTTGGTAGGCATACAAGCTTGTTTATTATATATTTTATTGCAAAATCTACACCAGCTTCATGACATTCCCCTTCACTGAAGCCACTCCAGGAAAATAGGCATCCAGTTCTGACTTCAATAGCTGGCATTCATTTCCCAGTCTTGTTTCATTCGGGATTGCTATTTGGATGTAATACCTGTTGAGTTCTCTCACAAGAACTGTAGGTTGTCTATAAGTGTGCACACATTCCATGAAATTGAGTGGATGCTCATCAATTGAATAATGGCTGAATAAATTGTGGTATATAAATGTAATGAAATATTTTTGTTTTATAAGAAATGTTCTATAAGGATTTCAGAAAATCCTGGAAAGACATGAACTGATGCTGATTGAAGTGAGCAGAACCAGGAGAATATTGTAAACAATAACAGCAAGATTATGTGATGATCAACTATAATAGACTTAACTCTTCTCAACAATGCAGTGATCCAAAACAATTCCAATAGACTTGAGATAGAAAATGGCATCCACATCCAAAGAAAGAATTATGGAGACTAAATACAGATTTTCACTTTTTTTTTTTTTGGTTTTTGTTTCTCATGGCTTTTCCCTTTTGTTCTGATTTTTCTTTCAGAACACGGCTAATGTAGAAATATGTTTAAGATGATTGTACATGTATAACCTATATCAGATTGCATGCTCCCATGAGGGGAAAGAGAAGAAAGGGAGGAAGAAAAAAAATTGAAACTCAAAATCTTACAAAAATAAGTGTTTTTGGAAATAAAAAAAAAGATTGGTGGGGAGATAAGAGGGAGAAGAAATAAATGCTTATTTACTGGAAAAAATAAAATAATTTATAGAAAAACAAACAAAAAGAAACATTTTATAAATCACTAAATTTTCATATATTATTCCCACTGAGTTAATCTTTCTTAATCTGAATGAGTTGCCTACTGAAATTCAGTTTGCAGGAGGTTTATAAATATTCTTGTGGATCTGACCTGATGGTAGGAGGTAAACAGCAACAGAGAGCAAGAGATTTAAATGAGTTTCAGGCTTTGGAATAAGAGGACTGTGATTTTGTTTTGTACCAACAAATATCAAGAAGATCTTTACTGAAATTTTTGCTTAAGAATCCAGAATTTCTATCCATAACATTGAATCGAAGTAAATATTTGTCTTTTATGGGTATGTAGCTTTTGGACTATAAGAAGCTATTTTTCTGACAAGTCATATCACTATGTAATATCACTTTTTTTTGCCTCAAAAATATTCACACAAACCATTTCCCTCTCCTCCCAATTGTCATCTTTCTGGAAAAATAAATCATTGGTTCACAGAAGAGCATTGTACACAGTAATAGCAACATTGATGATCAACTTTGATAGACTTAGCTCTTCTCAGAAACACAGTGATCTAAGATAGGAAAATACAATCTGCATTCAGAGAAAAGAATTGTGGAGTCTGAATGTAGATCAAAGCATAATGTATTTTCACATTTTTTTTCTTTCTCATGATTTTTAGACTAATGTAGAAATACGCTTAATATGACTGTATGTGTACAATCTATATCAGATTGCTTGCCACCTTGGTGAGGGGCAAGAGAAAAGATGGAGAAAAAAATGGGAATCAAAATCTTATAAAAGTAAATGCTGAAAACTATCTTTACAAATAATTTTTTTAAAAAATAAAATACTATTAAGTGGGGAAAAAATTTTTAAATCATTGGTTAGCCTATTTCAGTTGTTAAGCTTTTTTTTTTTTTTTGAAAAACATAGTCTTACTATATTGCTGACACACCTTTCCATGGGAATTTACTAAACTTCATTACTAAGACCTTAGACTAATTAGATTTTTTAATATTTGAAACATAACTAATTGCAGATTCATCTGTATGCCTTAATTTCTTAAAGGAAATTGTTATTCTCTCAGAAGATTGTAATGAAGAAAATGGAAAAACCGAGCCAATGACCTTGATGTAGATTCTTCTCATTAACTTTGGTATCTCACAAAAGGTGTTAACAATTTTGTTTGTGATTCAGTCACAGAAAGATGTTAATGGAGGAGAAATAGTCAGATCTCTACTACTATAGAAGATTTGGTTTTATAGATTCACTGAGGAAAATGCCATCAAAATAAGAAAACCTAAACACGTACTTTATGTACATAAATTATGTATTATGTACAAAAATTCTCATTCTCACTCACTGGATATCTCTTTGTTGTTGCTTTTATATTTAATGTTTATTTTATTTTTCTCAATTACATATAAACAACAATTTTTAACTTTTGTCTTTTAACATTTTGAGTTCTCCCTCCTTCCTCCTCTCTCCTTGAGAAAACAAGCAATTTGATACAGATAATGCATGTGCAGTCATGCTTTTTAAAATTTTTTTATTAAAGCTTTTTATTTACAAAACATATGCATGGGGAATTTCTCAACATTGACCCTTGCAAAACCTTCTGTTCCAAATTTTCCCCTCTTTCCCCCTACCTCCCCCAGATGGCAGGTAGTCCAATATATGTTAAATATGTTAAAATATATGTTAATTCCAATATATGTGTATATATTTATACAGTTATCTTGCTGTACAAGAAAAGTTGGATCAAGAAGGAAGAGAAAAAAAAAACCCGAGAAAGGAAAAAAATGCAAGCAAGGAACAACAGATAGAGCGAAAATGCTATGTTGTGGGTCACACTCAGTTCCCACAGTCTTTCTGAATGGAGATTGCTCTCTCCATTACAAGTCCATTGGAACTGGCCTGAATCACCTCACTGTTGAAAAGAGCTAAGTCCATCAGAGTTGGTCATCACATAATTTTGTTGCCACTGTGTACAATGTTTTTTTGGTTCTACTCAACTTCATTTAGCATCAGTTCATGCAAGTCTCTCCAGGCTTCTCTGAAATCATCCTGTTGGTCGTTTCTTACAGAACAATAATTCTGTATTCATATACAGAATTCATATACCATATTTTATTCAGCCATTCTCCAATTGATGGCCATCCATGGTTTCTAGTTTCTTGCCACTACAAAAAGGGCTGCCACATTTTTCATGTGCAGTCATGCAAAACATTTTTATAAATGCAAATTAAGACAACTCTGAAATACCATTATATACCTCTCAGATTGGCTAAGATGATAGGAAAAGATAATGATAAATGTTGAAGGGCATGTGTGAAAACTGGGACCCTAATGTATTGTTGGTGGAGTTGTAAACTGATCCAACCATTCTACAAAGCAATTTGGAACTATGCCCATAAGGTTATCAAACGGTGCATATTCTTTGATCTAGATCATAAAACAGGGGAAAGGACCCACATATACAAAAATGTTTCCAGTGGTACTTTTTGTAGTGGCAAGAAAATGGGAACTGGGAGTGAATGCCTATATGTAGATCACAGCATAGTATTTGCACCTTTTTTTGTCTTCTTGCTTTTTTTTTCTTTTCAATTTGATTTTTTTTTCTTGTGTAGCATGATAAATGTGGAAATATGTATAAAACTGCACATATTTAACAAATATTGGATTGCTAGCTATCTAGGAGAAGGGTGTGGGAGGAAGGGGGATAAACTTGGAATCTTCCAAGGGTCTTCCAAGGGTGAATGAAAACTATCTTTGTATATATTTTGAAAATTAAAAGCTATTAATTGAAAATTTTAAAATAAACATTTTCATATTGATCATGCTACAAGAGAAAATGCAGACTTAAAAAACCCAAGACTAATAGAAAAAAGTAAAGTATGCTTCAATATGCATTCAGACTCCACTAATTCTTTCTCTGGAGGTGAATAGCATTTTTTATTATAAGTTCTTCAGAATTGTCTTAGATCATTGTTATTGCTGAGAATAGCTAAATCATTTGTAATTGAACATTGTACCATATCGCTATTACTGTATACAATGTTCTCTTGGTTCTGTTCATTTCACTTTGCATCTATTTACATAAGTCCTCCTAGGTTTTATGAAACCATCCTATTCATCATTTCTTATAACACAATAGTATTCCATCACAATCACATATACAATTTGCCCAGCCAGTTCCAATTTGTTGGATGTGCTCTCAAATTCCAATTCTTTGGTACCACAAAAAGACCTGTTCTAAATATTTTTGTACATATAGGTCTTTTTCTTTTTTTCCTTTGATCTCTTTGGGACATAGACATGATACTGTTAGTACTGGGGACCAAAGCCCCTAACTATGGGTATGCCTTAAAGTCCTATTTTAAGTTTTTATTCTCTCCATAGTCTCTCTTTCATGATGATCTTATTAGTTTTTATGGATTCATTTATCATCTGTATACAAACTACTCCCATATCTGGAAATCTAGCCCTATTTTCTTCTAAATTCTAATCCCACATGACCAACTAACTATTGAATACATTGAATGTAATGTCACCTAAGCATCTAGACCCAACATGTTAAAAACAGAATTCATTATCTTTTCCCCAAAGTCAATTTTTCTTTCCAGCTTCCCTAAGAAGATGAATAAAGGAACCACCATTTTTCTAAATACTTACTTTTTCAGCTTTAGAGTCATTCTAATTCTTTACTCTCCCTTATGTGACATATTCAGTCAGTTGCCAAATTCAGCCAGTTTCCTCTTCATAGCATCTTGCACATACATTCCTTTTTTTTTTCTGTTAAATGGTCCCAGTTCTAATTCAAACCCCCATCATTTCTCATCTGGATTTATAATTTCTCTTTCCTATATTCTTATTCCTATTCCTATAATTACTCTTTCCTATCTAATTAGGCCTCCACAGCATTGCCAAAATGATATTCTTTTTTTTATTAAAGCTTTTTATTTGCAAAACATATATATGGGTAATTCTTCAACACTGACCCTTACAAAGCTTTCCATTACAAATTTCCCCCCCCAGTTCCCACCCTTCCCCTAGATGTCAGGAAATGCACTACATGTTAATTATGTTAAAATACTTGACAAATCAAATATGTGTATACATATTTCCACCCTTATCATTGTTGTGCAAGAAAAATTGTATCTACAAGAAAAAAAAAATCTGAGAAAGGAAACACAATGCAAGCAAACATCAATAGAGAGCATGAAAATGTAATGTTGTGGTCTATATTTCATATCCCTCTCTCTGGGTGTATATGGCTTTCTTCACTGAACAATTAGTACTGGTTTCAAATATTTATTTCATTGTTGAAGAGAGCCATGTCCATCAGAATTGATCATCACATAGTCTTGTTGTTGCCGTGTATGATGATCTCCTGGTTCTGCTCATTTCACTCAGCATCAGTCCATGCAAGTCTCTTCAGACCTCTCTGAAATCATCCTGTTGGTCATTTCTTACAGAACAATAATATTCCACAACATTCATATACCATAATTTTTTCAGCACTCTCCAATTGATGGACATCCATTGTTTCCAGTTTCTAGCCACTACAAAAAAGGCTGCCACAAACATTCTTGCTCATGTGGGGCCCTTTCCTTCCTTTAAGATCTCTTTGGGATATAAGACCAATAGAAACACTGCTGGGTCAAAGGATATGCACAGTTTGATAACTTTTTGAGCATAGTTCCAAATTGCTCTCCAGAATGGTTGAATCTGTTCACAGTTCCACCAACAATGTATCAGTGTCCCAGTTTTTCAACATCCCCTTCAACATTCTTCATTATCTTTTTGTGTCATGTTAGCCAATCTGACAGGTGTGTAGTGGTACCTCAGAGTTGTCTTAATTTGCATTTCTCTGATCAACAGTGATTTGGAGCACCTTTTCCTGTGACTAGAAATAGTTTTAATTTCATCATCTGAAAATTGTCTGTTCATATTCTTTGACCATTTATCGATTGGAGAATGGCTTGAGTTCTTATAAATATGAGACAATTCTCTATATATTTCAGAAATTAAGCCTTTATCAGAACCCTTAAATGTAAAGATGATTTCCCAATTTATTGCTTCCCTCCTAATCTTGTCTGCATTGGTTTTGTTTGTACAAAAACTTTTTAACTTAATATAGTCAAAATTATCTATCTGGTGTTCAATTAAGAGTTCCAGTTCTTCTTTGGACATAAATTTATTCCATCTCCACAGGTCTGAGAGGTAAACTATCCCATGTTCCTCTAATTTGCTTATAATGTCACTCTTTATATCTAGATAGATCTAGATAGAGCTTATCTTGGTATCCGGTGTTAGGTGTGGGTCCAGCCCTAATTTCTTCCATACTACCTTCCAATTTTCCAGCAGTTTTTGTCAAATACTGAGTACTTATCCCAAGAGCTGGGGTCTTTGGGTTTATCAAACATTAGATTGCTCTATTTATTGCCTAGTGTGTCCTGTGATTCCATCCTATGCCACTGATTGACTATTCTATTTCTTAGCCAGTACCAAATGGTTTTGATGACTGCTGCTTTATAATATAGTTTTAGATCTGGTACAGTAAGTCCACCTTCATCAGCCTTTTTTTTATCATTAATTCCCTTGAAATTCTTGACCTTTTGTTCTTCCAAATGAACTTTGCTACTATTTTTTCTAGATTTGTAAAATAATTTCTTGGGAGTTTGATTGGTATGGCACTAAATAAGTAAATTCATTTGGGTAATATTGCCATTTTTATTATATTCGCTCAGCCTACCCATGAGCACTTGATTTTTTTCCAATTGACTAGATCTGACTTTATTTTTGTGGAAAGTGTTTTGTAGTTTAGTTCATATAGTTTCTGACTGGGGAGCGGAGCCAAGAGGGGGGCGGAGCCAAGATGGCCGAGTGAAAAGGTGACTTTCTGCCTCTCCTCCGATCTTCTCTCAAATCAACAATAAAATCAGCCTCTGAACTGACCTTCAAGTCAACGAACTCAGAAATATTTGGGCACGGCTCTCTGGAGAACTTCATATCAGGTTAGTCGGACTCGGACAGACAGATAAATAGACGACAACTGCGCAGGCCGGAAGTGAGGGTGGGACTCAGCTCATCGTGGATGAAATTCCAAACTCCAAACTCCAAACTCCAAACACCTGGAGTTTATCTGAGGCACTCGGGACACTCTGCCCTGATTGGGGGCAGGTGTTCTGGCAGACTTGCCTTGTTTAAGGAGTAATTCTGACTTAGTCCTAGCCCCCACCGGCCCAGCACCTTAAGTCAACTCGCCGAAGTGCCCCAGGGCAAAGCGTGTTCAGCCGAGGTTTTTTTTTTTTTCCCCTACCTTAAAGAGATATCCACTCTGTCTAAAAAAAAATGATGAAGAAGCAAAAGAGAGCTCTCACCATAGACAGCTTTTATCAAGGCAAAGAAACAACCTCAGATCCAGAGGTTTCTTTAGACAAAAATCCAGAAAAAAACAGCAAGGACCATCACTGGTCCCCGTTTCAAAAGGCCTTTCTGGAAGACTGCATAAAGAACCTCAAAAGAGAGCTGGAGGATAAATGGGAAAATAAACTGAAATCAGTGCAAGAAGGATACAGTATTTTGCAAGAAGGATATGATGCTCTGCATATAGTTTCTGACTTTTCCTTGGCAGATAGAATCCCAAATATTTTATACTATCATCTGTTATTTTGAATGGAATTTCTTTTTGTATCTCTTGCTGCTGAACTTTGTTGGTAATATTTAAAAATGCTGATGATTTATGTGGATTTATTTTGTATGCTGCAACTGCCAAAATGATATTCTTAAAGTACAAATGAGATCACATCATTTTTTGCTCTCTAAGTCCAAGTGACTCCCTATTACTGCCTGTGGACTTAGATACAAAGGCCTCTAGAATTTAAAGTTCCTTATTAAATGGCTTCAATCTACTTTTCTAGCCTTATTATGCATTACTTCCCTTCACAAACTATACAGTCCAATTGAACTCGCTTTCTTGCTGTTTCTTACACGTGACATTCCATTTTTTCAGTACTCATATTAGAATCATGATTTTCCAGTTGTTTATTATACTGTTGAATATTTTAATTAGCCAAATAGGCTAGAGTCCACAAAATAATCTTGTTATTCAAGTTTACATCTTTGGCAGAGAAATTGGTATTCTTTTTTAAAGATAGTTTTTTCTGGAGCTTTCAACATCTGACCTTCATACCTGGAATGTATTCCCTCCTCACACTCTTAAAAAGTTTCCTTGAAAACTCAAGAAAGATGAGGCTTTCCCTATTTTCCCTCAACTGCTAATACCTCTGCCCCCATACTCCATAATATATATTGTTATTTATATATACTTACTTTCCATATATTTAAAGCATAAGGTCCTTGAGAGAAGGGACCTCATTATTTTCATTATTTTTTTCCTTGGAGCTCTAGCATCAGCACAGTACCTGACATCAAACAATGTCTAGGCATTTAAAAAAGGCTTGTTGTTTGATTTATGTAAAAAAGGTCATTCACATTAGAATCATGGTTTTTCCTTCCTCCAATCCCTCCCCTAGACAGCAAGTAATCCAATATATATTGAGTATGTGCAATTATTCTAAACATATTTCCATATCTATCATGCTATACAAGAAAAATCAGATCAGAAGGAGAAAAAATGAAAAGAAAAGAAAGCAACACCAACAAATGTGAAAATACTATGCTTTGATCCATATTCAGTCTTCATAGCACTCTCTCTGGATGCAGATGGCTCTCTCCATCACAAGTCTAATGGAATTGGCCTGAATCACCTCATTGCTGAAAAGAACCACATCAATCAGAGTTGATCATCATATAGTCTTGTTGTTGCTCTGTACAATGTTCTTGTGGTTCTACTCACTTCACTTAGCATCAGTTCATGTGTCTCTCCAGGCCCCTCTGAAATCAGCTTGCTGCTCATTTCTTATAGAACAATAATATTCCATTATATTCATATACCATAACTTATTCAGCCATTCCCCAACTGAACAGCATCCACTCAGTTTCCAGTTCTTTGAAGGCAGCATTCTCTACAGCTTTCAACATCTGCTTTAAAAATCTACAAGGGAAAAGTTCTGAACAAAAATGTAGCTATTAACTAAGTTATCCTTTGGCAAATGACTGATGGTGTTGTCTGACATGACTATAATTTCACTGCTTATAAGAGTCAGGTTCAATCAACACTTATTAAGCACTCACAGATAATAAGCTTAGATAAGAACCAATCTCTACCCTTGTAGAAGTTCTGGTGTTGTAGAAGGCTGAGATGCAAAAAGTTCTGAAACACAATATTACAAAGTAAGCTTTTTCTTTTAGAGAGGTATAAAATGAAGTGCTCTGTGAGGTTCAGTTTCCTCATCTGAAAAATGGGAATAACCTACCTTCCAAAGTTGTTATAAGGATAAAATACCTGTAAAGTGTTTTTGCAAACTTTTATGTGCTATATAAATGATAGCTACTAATTTATGATACTGTGGAAAGATGGAATTGGAATGTCTGGGTTTGCATCCAATCTTTGCCATTTATCCTTTGACTTGAGGCAAAGCCCTTTCCTTCCCTAAATATCAATTTTCTCATCTGTGAGGGGAAGAAAACTGGGTTGGACTAATAATTTCTGAGTTTTCTTCTAGTTCTAAATGTACAAACATGATCCTATGGCATGAAATCCTAAAATAGTTATAGTTTCAAGTAATTTTCTGGCTTAACTTGTTTACTTTCATTTATTTAAAATGAGCAGGTTATATAACTGATTAGTCTACAAAATCAAGCTTCAGTATCAATTGTAAACCCAGTTCCTGCTCTCACTATAAATTGTGGTTTGAGATATCAGCTGTAGCTTTGGTGTTTACTAATATCTTGTTTCTCTTTCTGCCATCTATTCTTTGATGTGAACATCACTACCTTCCCTTTCTGTTTTCTGTAAAATTCACCTATATTCATCCTGTCTATATAAACAAAACCTAAATAAGGTTGTTTAAATTAATATTCTGGGCTCACTGAGTTTGATACATAATGATGTTTCTGCGTAGTTGGCCTGTGGAAAATTTTTGTCACAGTAAGAGCTCTAGATTTGTGATTGTACTTGACCTGGATTCATATCCTTAACTCTGTCTGCCACCTAGTAGGTGATACTATGGATAGAGTGCTGGATTGAAGACACTAAGACTTGAGTTGATATCTGGTCTTAAACATTTACTAATTGTGTGATTTGAGCAAGTCATGCAACTGTCTGACCTCTATTACTTTTCCAATATTCTTATAATTTGCTCCTTGCATATATTCTTCAAACCAGTGACATTAGCCTCTTCTTGTTCTTTATACATGATACTCCATCTCTCAACTCCAGACATTTTCTCCTGAAATTTTCTTCCTTTTCATCTCTGCCTCCTGGTTTCTCTGGTTTCAGGTTCCAGCTGAAATCCCCCTTTATACAAGAAGTTTTTCCCAATGCCCCTTAACATCAGTGTCTTTCTTCTAAAATTAACTCCAAAGTATAGTATCCTATAACTATTTTGTTTGTGTATAATTATTTGCATAATGTCTTCCCAATGGACTCTGAAACTATTTTCCCTTTCTTTTCTCTCTAGTGTTTAGCACATATTGCTGCTGTTAAATCATTTTTCAGTCATGTCCAACTCTTCATCATCCCATGTGGGGTTTTCTTGGTATAGATACTGGAGTAGTTTTCCATTTCTCTCTCCAACTCCTTTTACAGATGAGGAAATTGAGGTAAAGCAGAGTTAAATGACTTACCCAGAGTCCCACAGTTAGTAAGTGTCTGAGGTCAAATTTTAACAGAGGACTCCAGGCCTGCATTTTATCCCCAAGGGACTTTTAGTAAGTAGTTAAATAATTACTGACTTGACTATAACTCCAGACTTTTTTTTTTTTGGTGGTCTAATACATCACATGGCCACAGCCCTCCTAATCTTGCCCAGATTCTCTGACAATGAAGTTTGTCTTATTCCATACTTCTTTCCTATCTCACAACCATCACACTGTCCCCTCATCTCCACCTGGGGTTCCTCACTTTGGAGGTCTTGATTATACCTCAGCCCAGAACTGCTGTAGAAAATCCTTGTCTTCGATTAGGAGGGAAGCAATAAATTGGGAAATTATCTTTATATTTAAGGGTTCTGATAAAGGTCTCATCTCTATATAGAGAATTGTCTCATATTTGTAAAAATTCAAGCCATTCTCCAATCAATAAATGGTCAAAGGATATGAACAGACAATTTTCAGAGGATGAAATTAAAACTATTTATAGTCATATGAAAAGGTGCTCCAAATCACTATAGATCAGAGAAATGCAAATAAAGACAACCCTGAGGTACCACTTCACACCTGTCAGATTGGCTAAAATGACAGGAAAAGTTAATGATGAATGTTGGAGGGGATGTGGGAGGGCTGGGACACTGATGCATTGTTGGTGGAGCTGTGAACG
>JAJPUD010022060.1:5000-22041 GCA_023553655.1 Myrmecobius fasciatus | reverse complement strand
CCAATGTTCTATATCCCATCAGACAAGTCTCTGAGCCTCAGTTTCTCTTTCTGTAATGGTGAATGGGTTGGGTTGGAAGGGTGATCCCCAGTGCTCTGGGCAGCTTTATTCAGAGCCCTGGCAGTGAGTAACTAGCTGAGCAGAGGAGGCAGGAAGGCCCCGGGGAGTCCGGCCTCTGCTGCCTTCCTACTTCCCCGCCTCTGTTGGAGAGGAGATGCTTGAGAAGATGTTCCATTTTATTGGGCAGTGTTTCCTCTGCCAAGTCCCCCTCCCCCCTCCCCCCATCACTCCACCCCCCACCCTCCGCCCCGTCTGGACGGCTTCAGTAACTGCTGGAGCTGAGCGAATCCTCCAATCTGGTGGCTCAACCTTGGAGATTCTAAAGCTCCCGAGGAAGATGCAGAAGGAAACTGAGGCAGATTATTGGGTGAAATGACTTATCCAGGGTCACACGTCTGAGGCTGGACTGGAACTAATAAGCCCTTCTAGGGGCACTGGGCTGGAGCCCCCAGTCACCCCGGTCCCGATCCCCATCTAGACCTTCAGCTGGAGGACACCCCCCTTCCTTCTCCAGGGGGTGCCCAATGGCTGGTCTATGGCTTTGTCTTCATCTGCTGAAGAGACTCCCATGGTTCTCTGGGGTCTGGTGCATTTGCTTTGGTGGCAATAGAAAAGGACCGATCCATCCCTGGCAGCCACGTGGGGCCCTGGGGGCCTGGATGGGCTTGGGGCTCGGTTTCCTCATCTGGAAAATAAAGGAAAGGCACTCGTGAGAGTGGTCACCTCCACCCATCAGTGCTGGGACCCCGCCACTCCCCTTTGTGATTCTGGAAGTGATAGAGGCCGTCATTATTATGAGTCAGGACTCGAACCCAGGTTCTCTGCCTCCCCCTCCACAATTCTTTCCACCCCACCAGGGCTCTTCTAAGGGGACTCTAGCACCAATGGAAAATGTCAGAATATAATATTAGAGTGTAAGCTTCCTGAGGGTGGGCCCTGGTGAGCTTCTGCCTCGTACAGCCCCCAGCACACAGTAGGTGCTTGTTGATTGGTGGTAAAGGAAGGAAGTAGGAAGGAAGGAAGGAGATGTCATTTGACCCTCACAAAGATCTTAAAAGGAAAGCGCTCTTATTGTCCTCCCCAGTTTATAATTGAGGAAACTGAGGCAGGCAGGGTCACCCTACGTGGACTCTGGTCTTCCTGACTCTTGCACCCCGTGCCTTCCCAAGGGAATCCCGGCTCCAGGCAGATTCTCCTGGGCACGGTTTCCTCATTTCCAGCTTCAGTGTGGCCCCTCTACAATGAGGAGGTTGGGCAAAACTGCCGATTTTCTTCAATGAGCATTTATTAAGCTCCTAGGTTGTGCACTCTACTATTGAGCACCTACTATGTGCAAACTATCATGCCAGGGAGGCACCGCTAGGGAAGCAAAGACATCCCTAGTCTTTCTCAAGGGGCTTCAGTTAAATGGAGAAATGGCTTCCCTCAGACACCGAAGGAAGCCCCCTTCCGAGAGGGCTTTTTCCCAGCTGCCTCCTTAGGCTTCGGGCCCTGCGGCCTTCCCTTCGGGTCTCCCTCCGACCACAGTCCTAGGGAAAGGGTACCGGGGATAAGGGACGCAGGAAGCTGACCAAGCACTCTACAACGGGCAGGTGGGAGGTCCCTGGGCGACCCTCTCTCCTTCCCCTCCCCCACAGCTGAGCCTAGGTGGGGGTGCTGGGTCCGTGAGCCCCTGACTCATCAGTCCTGGCAGCTGCCTGACTCGTTCCCCCGCTTGGGCAGCAGGGAGTGGGAGACCCGGCCATTAGCTCCATTTTACTCCAAATATGGTCTGAGCCAAGAGAGCACGTCCTGGGCCCCCCACGCAGCCCGGCCCGCAGACCTGGGGCCAAAACCTGGCTCTGCCGCCTCCTCCCCGGAGGTTCCTGCCCGGCGTCCTGGCCAAGTGTGGCCGGCTCCTAATCAATAAAGGGAGGCTTGGCCCAGAGGGAATTAATAAGCCCTTCTGGGGACACGGGCCTAGCCCTGGAGAGCCACATTGGGAAGCTGGTGCTTTCCCAATGGAGCTAAAGGCCTATGGGAGAAGCCAGTTTGTGAACAGAAGCTAGGAGGAGAGGGGGAGCAAGGTAAGGCTCATTGGGGCCAGGGTCCCCCCTGGGCCCGGGGTGGGGGTTGGAGGAGGCCCCCAAACTCCCTCTCACCATAGCCAGGTTTGCATGAGGGCCTTTCCTTTATTTTCCAGGTGAATCTGACTCTGGGTCACAGAGAGCTGAAGATCCCTAGATTTCCCTCAATGGGAAACTGAGGCCCAAGACTCTTCTTTTACAGAAAAATGGAGATCTAGGGAGGTTGAGAGATATCAATCAAGCATCTGAGGCTGGATTTGAACTCAGGTCCGCTTCCTCCAGGGACAATGTTTTTCCGGGGATCCACACAGCCCCCCTATACTTGGGTCAGTAACTGAGGGGCTTGGGACCACCTGGCTGGACCTGGGTCCCCATTTCTGACCACCCATCCCCTGTAAGGCTGGGCCGGTATCTGGGCCTGAGCTCTTATAACTGAAACCCAATTATCATATTATAATGCTATATATGATTATATTAATGTATAATATTCATTAATATAATATCAAATATAACAATGTAGTAATTGTATAATATAATAAATCATGATTATTAATGAACACTACACGGTTCTTATATTTAATAATTAGCATAATTGATGTTATTGATTGTAATATGATGATTTATGTTATATCGTAATGTATACTACAATATGATTCCATGGCGGGGAGAATGGCCGCCCACCTCATCCCTGCACTTCAAGCCCCATCTCCGGCTGCCCGTCGGACCCACGTGGCAAAGGAGCCCAGTACGGACTCTGACGTCCCGGGCGTCCATCCCGGGGTGCAGGGGCCGAAAGCGGAGGCTCACCGGCTGCTTGGGGCTCCTCCCCTGCTCATGACCCCTCCCCCCAGCCCTGATACCCCCTGTTCTAAGCCCCCTCCCAGCCCTGACATCATCCCCTGTTCTAAGCTCCCTCCCAGCCCTGACACCCCCTGTTCTAAGCCCCCTCCCAGCTCTGACACCCCCTGTTCTAAGCCCCCTCCCAGCTCTGACATCCCCTGTTCTAAGCTCCCTCCCAGTTCTGACATCCCCTGTTCTAAGCCCCCTCCCAGCTCTGACACCCCCTGTTCTAGGCTCCCTCCCAGCTCTGACACCCCCTGTTCTAAGCCCCCTCCCAGCCCTGACACCCCACCCCCATCCCCCGTTCTCAGGCCCTCCCCATCTGGTATCCTTTGAGTGCTAGAGCAGGCCGGCTGACGGAGCTGAGGATGGCCGGCCCCTCACTTCTGCGGGAGAAGCTGGGGCTCCCCCGCCCCCCACCTCCCGCCCCCCTGTCACCGGTCCATCCAGTCTGGGCTCTTTTCTCCAGCCTCCCCCTCCCCCAGCCCAGAGAAGACAGGGATGACTTCAGAGGAGGGGGAGGGGCAGGGATTAACCCTTTGAGGGCTGCAGTGGCGGGGGGGGGGGGGGGGGGGCCAGGGGGGAGGGTGTCTCCCAGCCCAGCCCAGCCCGGCCCGGCTCTGCCTCACGGAACCTCTCTGGGCCGACCCCTCTCCCTCCAGAGCCCGACTTTGCTGCCGTTTCCAGCTTTCACGTCCATCACCGCACCGAGGTTTCCTGGGGCAAGCCCCCCCCCTCCAGTTTGACAGCCCCTTCCCCTAGGGGGGAAGGAGCCAGACCCCCAGCCCGCCCCTTCTCCCCATTAGAGTGTGAGCCCCCTCCCTCCACCCGTGTTCTAAGGGCAGGAGAAAGGGGTCAAGGGCTCCCCAAGGAGCCAGTTTCCTCCCCCTGCTTTGGGGATTTTCTTCCAGTTTTGGCATTCTGTGATATTGGGGTCGGCCATTTTCTTCCCCCGAGCCTCAGTTTCCCCACAGGTGCCACAGGAATAATGAGACTAAGGGGAAACTACAGCCAGGCTCCGAGTCAGGAAGGTCTGGCTTTCAGTCTCACTGCTGACCCCTGCTGGCCGCGTGACCCCGGGGGAGCCTCTGACCCCTCAAGGGCCCATCTACACTGGATGGGGGCGTTTCTACACTGGAACTATCCTCCACCAAGGTCGGGATTCAAAGAAACCAGGCTGGGGCAGCTGAGCGTCGGTCCGGAGGGGATCCCTGATCTCAGAGCAGATCCCGGTGGTTCTGGTGGGCCCTGGTTGCCACAGGCTAGGAAGGAGGCCCAGAGGAGGCAGCAGAATGGAGAGGTCTGTGGAGGCCAGTCCTGGGAGGATCAGGTGGAGGCTCATCCAGGCTGGACGAAGGAAGGGGAGAGCCCAGGGCTGGCTCAGGAAGCTGGAGCTATGGGGGGTGGGTCTAGGTGGGATGTGAGGAAACCTCTCCCCCATGAGGGAGGAGGTGAGCTCCCAGGCCTTGGGGGTCTCCAAGCGGAGAGCTTCGGGGTGCAGGCAGACACTGGACCGGGGACTCAGGAAACTGTTCCCAGCCTCCACCTGGAGTCACTTCTGGGACTGCTCCCCCTCCCCCGTTCTCCCCCTCCAGGACCCTGGAGCAGAGATTGGCAGATTGGCTGGAGCCGTGGCCCCTGGGAAGGGCAGCTGGGGGGCCGGGACTGGCCGCCCAGCGTTTCCTCCTTTTTGACTTTGTTTGTTTGCTTTTTCTCTCTGGTCTTTCCCTTCTGCTCTGACTTTTCTTTCACATGACAAATAAGGAGCCGCATTTCAGCTCCATCAGGTTCTTGCTATTTTGGGGAGGGGGGAGGGAAGGGAGAGAGGGGGAGGGGGAGGGGAGGGAGAAAAATCCGGAGCACAAAGCCTTCCAAAAATGAAAACCCTCTCCACACGTATTTGGAAAAGCGAACACTACTGAGAGAGAAAAAAAAAGAAAGGGCAGGCTGAAAGCTGGGGGCCACTGGGAGCCCCTGCTCATCTGCCCTTCTCTTAAACCCCCACCATGGCCGGGAGAGAAGCAGAGAGGCTCCCTAATTCCCAGCTCCCTCCCCCCCCCAAGCCTGGCCGGGAGCAATGGGGAACCCCAAAATTCCAGGATCCCAGAGCCAGGGATCCCTGGAAAGTCGGCTCTGGGCCTGGGTTCCAGTGTCACTACTTCTGGCCATTCCTGGGTTCATTTTGTTCTTGGGAAATGATGAGGCAAGGGCGCTCCTCCCCCACCCCCTGTATTTATTTTGTATATATTATATGGATCCTGCCCCCCCTCCCCTTTTAGAGGGCAGGGTTCAAATCCCTTTGCCTTTAATCCTCATTGCCTAGCACATAGTAGGGGATTTTCGATGACCTCAAAGAGACTTTCCAGTTCTAAATGGAGAAGCCCATGATTTTAGGGTGGGACCTTCAATGCTCTCTTGTCCTGAATAAGAATTCCTTCTATTCCATTTGGATTTGGACTGAAGCTGTGGGTTCAAATCCTGCCTCAGGCATTTTTATTATCTGTGATAAGTGAAGTCATTTAAACTTGCTAGGTCTCGGTTTACTCATTTGTAAAATAAGTAGGGCTTCTGAACCTCCCCCCCCTTTTTTTTTTTGCTGAAACAATTGGGGTTAAGTGACTTGCCCAGGGTCACACAGCCAGGAAGCTTTAAATGTCTGAGCCAGATTTGAACTCAGGTCCTCCTGACTCCAGGGCTGGGGCTCTATGCAGCCCTGAACCCCTTTTTCCACCTGACAAAAATCCATGATCCTGGGAGCAAGCATTTCCTGGGTGCCCATTGGTGCTAGGGGCTGGCCATTCCAGCCTCTGCTAGGAGGTGCCGTCCCCCCAGTTCCACTATTCCAGGGGGGAGCACTTTGTCTATCGGGACAGCTGTAATTGCTGGGAAGCTTTTTCCCTGGGCCTTGGACCTAGGTCCAAACCTTTGTGGCTCCTCCCCATGACCCTTGGGGGTCAGGCAGATCCAGGTGGGCCCCTTGAAGGTACGGTCCTCCCCAGATGGCCCCGCTCCTCCTCTGGACCGTCAGAGTTTGAGGGTTGGAACAGCTCTCTGTGCTCCGTCACCTCCAGAGTCCTATTTTTGACCGGCTCCTGCCCCTGCCAAAGCAAACTCCGCTGTGCCCGACAGCTGCCCGGCCTGGACCACGACCGTCCGGAGAAGGCCTGTTTTGGAAAGAAGTGACCGGAGCGGCGCGGGCCCAGAAGAGCAGGAGCCTACCTTTTTTGGGGAAAATCAGAGCCTGCTCAGCTGTCAGATGGCCGGGGATTTCAAAGTAGAAGCCGGGACTGTCTGCCATTTGGGGGGAAAGAGCCTTAACCCTTTCAGGGCCACTGCCGGGTCCTGGAGGGGTTGGGAAAGGCCGGAGGGGGACTCATTCAATTAGGATAAACTCTTCATTTTTACAGAGGAGGAAACTGAGTCCCAAAGAAGCAAAATCCCACCTGCCCACCAAGCATGTGGCAGGGTTGAGAGACCCCAAAACCCATCGCCTCCCTGCCCCTCCAAGGCTCTGGGATCTCAGCTAGGTGACATTCCCCACCCCTACCCCATATTGCTGACGAACTCATGACCTATCTACCTTTGATGGCCTTTGATTATTATTATTTTTTTTTTTTGCTGAGGTCATTGGGGTCAAATGACTTGCCCAGGGTCACACAGCTAGTGTTAACTGTCTGAGGCCAGATTCGAACTCAAGTCCCTCTGACTGCAGGGCTGGGGCTCTATCCACTATAGCGCCACCCAGCTGCCCCTGACTATTGTTCTTCCTCTGCCAAGCTCCAAATATTTATTAGTAGCACCCTGTGCGTTTGGTCCATTTGTCACGTGGTACTGGAGACGGGGAGCATGGAGTGAAAATCCAAGATGGCGAAAGCAAGACCAAGGAGCATTGTGGAAGTCCATCCATTGGCCAATCAACAAGCGTCTGTTACCTGGCGACCAGTGAGGGATGCAGAGACAAAGGGGAAGGCAGTTCTTGCCCTTGTTGAGCTTACATTCAAATGTGGGGAAAAGCATCTTCAAATGTTGTTGCACGGTCCTGTTTGACCCTGGGGACCCCATTTGGGGTTTTCTCGGCAGAGCTACTGGAGTGCTTTGCCATTTGTCTTTAATTTGACAGAGGAGGAAACCGAGGCAAAAAGTGTTCAGTGACTTGCTCAGCCAGCGAGGCCATATTTGGGATACGGGGCGTGTTCTCTCGAGTCTGGTGCTCTGTACACTGAGCCATCCAGCAGCCAAGTCCTAGTTACATGTCTAAGTAGATATACATATAGTATAAGAGAAGGCTTGGGGGGCTTCTTGGAGGCGGCGCTTGGGCGGAGCCTTGAAGGAAGGGAGGAGTGACAGAGAGGAGGAAGGAGGGCGTTCCAAGCGGGGGGGGGGGGCTGCTAGTGCAAAGGCCTGGAGGTGAGAGATGATGGATTAGCTGTGAGCACTGGCGGGGAAGAGGGAGCTCTGAGAGCTAAGTAGAGGACTGTGGGCTGACCCGAGGTTCTGGTCTCCTAGGGGAGAAAAGCAAGTCTTATTTGCCGGGACGAGGCCGGGTCCACCGGCAGATGGCTTGGGAGCCAAGGCCCTTTGACTCTGATTTGGCGCTTGGGGTAACGGGGGGCTCGGCAGCTTCTTAAGCCCGAGAGTGACCGGGAACCCCTGGGTCCCTCCCGTGACTGGACTATTCCTTGGGCATCAATTTTGAGCTCATTTGGTCCAAACTCCTCCTTTTGGAGAAGAAACCGAGGTCCAGGACCTGGACCTTCCGAGGTCTCGCCCAGGTCTTTCTGGACTCGGTTTACCAGATGTGGGGGAGGGGGCTGCCAGTCCGCTGCCCACTGTAGGAGCTCTGGGGAGGAAGGAGCCCAGCCAGGGGAGGCTGAGCGGGCTCGGAGCCAAGGCCCGCGTGGCGGCCCTGGGAAGGAGGCTTGTTTACCGCCAGCCATGTTTCCTCCCTCGGCCGCCAAGAAAGGGAACCACCGACAGACACATTCTTGAGGGATGAGAAGATGATCGACCAGGTGACATCATGAAAAGTCCAGGAGCTGCTGTCAAGCCTCCCCCTCCCCCGCAGCCGAGGCTTACTCAGGGCCAGCTGGGAAATGGATTCCCCTCCCCTCCTCTGGACAAAGGGAAAAGAACAGGGGGTGTCAGGGTGGGAGGGGGATTAGAACAAGGGATGTCAGGGCTGGGAGAGGGCTAGAGCAGGGAGTGTCAAGGCTGGAGGTGCCTTCTTTGAGACTGAGACTTTCATTTTACACACAGCACCAATGGAAAGATGATGCTCCATCTTTTCCGCGCCCTCCTTTCTGGGCAGTGCCCAGCATAACCTTCCTGGGTGGTTTGGGCTGTGAGCTTCCTTCTTTCTCTTTGGGTACTGCTCCTTTCTCTGAGCCTCCTTTCCATCTGGGGATCCCCTCAGCCCCACCTTTTTGAGCCGGTCTTGCAGTAAGTCTGGAGGAGAGGGAGGCTGATGACTTCTGGTGAGTCAAGGCAGCAGCCTTCTGATGTCACTGGTCCTCTGAGAATCTGAGCCAATAGCAATGCCAGGTTATTAGGCCACGGGGCAGCCGATGGCCCTCAGGTCCCCGTGGTGACTTCCCTTACCGTTTTATAGAATTCATATCCAGTGAAAAGTTAATGGCAGAAGCAAGAGAAGTGTGTAAATATGGATACGTATATTGCATTTATCACATATTTAACATGTATTGGACTTCCTGTTATCTAGGGGAGGGAGTGGGGGGAAGGAGGGGAAATTTGGAACAGAAGGCTTTGCAAGGGTCAGTGTAGAACAATGACCCCTGCATGTGTTTTGCAAATAAAAAGCTCTAATAAAAAAAAGAAATAAAAACAAAGTTAATGGCATGAACACTATAGCTCTGAGCCCCCAGTTAGGAAAATCCCAACACTCAAGCCAAGGTTTGGCTCTCGGCCCCGAGTTACGTTTCTCTTTATCTCCATCTAGTTCTTGACCTCTGTGTTTGAGGCAAAAATCAGGCTTATCTAGGCAAAATGAAAGCTTTTTCCCAGTGTCTGTTACTGGGTGGGCTTGGGAAGGGGAAACTGGGGAAAGGGCAAACTCTTTGGGGCAACATTGCTCCTTGTTGGAAGGTGGGTACCATAATGGCTTGAGGCTTAGTTTTCTCCTCTGAGAATCCTCTCTTTGATCTCTCCCCTCCTTTCAGCCTCAGGTTTATCCTTCCCAGGGTCTCCCCAGCCCCCTTTCGGCTCACCTGCGTCCATCCCACACAGGCCTGAGCATATTATTTCCTTACTTTACTCCTCTCTTGGATCCCATCCCTTCTTTTCAGTCTGCTTCATACTTTCCCAACAGACAGTTGTGACCCAACTGTGCCCTCTGGCCCGAAGAATCCCCAATCCCTCTCAGGGCCCAGAGGAGATTTATCTCTTACAAAACTCTTATAAAAAGGTGCCCTTCTATTCCCAAACCCTTCTTATAGATACACAAAAAGATAAAGGTCCACAAGAAAAAAGGCCCCATTGCCGGCAATCTAGTTTCCAAATCACATTTGTTGACTTCTAGTTTACGGGTCTTTCCACCATGGTTCAGGGGTTCCCTAAGTATTAAGACAGGATTTTGCCCATCCCTTGGGAGCCCAGAAGGAAGCCAGATGGGGTGACCTGGGTATCTAGGAAATGGTATCTTCTCTTCCCCTCCTCCCCCGATATCATAGTCTAATTTTTTCTTTGGACAGATGTTTCTTCCTTGATTCCCTATGTGACCCCAAATCTCTCATTGCCTGAGGCTCCTTTATTTGGCGGCTAGCGGCCCAGTGGACAGATTACGAGGGGCCCCAGATACTTACCAGCTGTGTGACTGTGGAGAAATCATTTAACCTCATTCTAACTCAGTTTCCTCAGCTGTGAAATGGAGCTCTTGTGAGGATCAAATGACATATTTGTAAAAAAAAAATGCTTAGGACTGTGTCTGGCACTTAGTAGGCCCTACATAAATTCTCATTCCCTTCTTTTCTCTTCTCCTTAGTTTACTTAGGAGGATTTTTAGAAGTACCTGCAGCCTCTACTTTCTGGACACTAACTCTCAATGGAAAGAGCACCTCGAGCACCAGGAGATATGGATCTTATTCCTAAGCTTTGGGGAGGAAATCTCAGATTCCCAGAGTGGAAGGAGCAAAGTGACCTTGCAGTCTACCCTGATCCAGAAAAAAAAAAAGAGTCTGAGGTCCTCATCCCAGCAGGTGGGAGAGCCAACCACCTCTGCTTTGGGCTCATTAGGAAGGTTTCTCTGATACTGAGACAACAGTGAGCTAATCTTAGTCCATTGTGGGCTCACTGGCTCTATATAACCTGGTGGTCATTGGAAACTCCCAGGATTTATCCGACCGGCTAAGATAACAGGAAAAGATAATGACGAATGTTGCAGGGGATGTGGGAAAACTGGGACGTTAATACATTGTTGGTGGAGTTGTGAACTGATCCTACCATTCTGGAGAGAAATCTGGAATTATGCCCAAAGGCCCATCAAGCTTTGATCCAGCAATGTCTCTAACTGATGTGTGTCCCAAAGAGATCAGAAAACTTTGGACACAGCAACAACAGGATTATGCTGTGATCAAGTGGCTCTTTTCAGCAGCGAGGTGATTCAGACCAGTTCCAATGGTCCTGGGATGGAGAGAGCCATCTGCACCAGAGAGAGACTGTGGGGAGTGAGTGTGGATCACAAGATAGCATTTTCACTCTTTTTGTTGTTTGTTTGCTTGCTTTTTTTCCCTCTCATTTTATTTCCTTTTTGATCTGATTTTTCTTGTGCAGTGTGATAAGTGTGGAAATAAGTATAGAAGAATTGCACATGTTTAAGCTACATGGGAGTACTTGTTGTCTAAGGAAGGGAGTGGAGGAAGGGAGGGAGAAAAAAAATGGGAACACAAAGTTTTGCAGGGGTGAATGTTGAAGACCATCTATGCATATATTTTGAAAATAAAGAGCTAAAAAACAAATAACCCGCAGGTTTGAGTTTCAAACACTGGACTTCCCAGAGGGACTTTACCTGTGGGGGGATGGTGTGAAGTGATAATTCTTCAATTTCCCCCAAGCCCGAACAAATTGCACAATCTCGACTCCAGGAAAGAGATCCTTGAACATGCTTTGGTCTTTTCACCCTCCCTCACTGGCAGGGTAAGTAGACTTCAGCCTTTTACACAAAGGACAAGTGTGGGCTTTTGGAAATGCAAAAGCCAAGTCTCCATGGGCTAATTAGCAGGCCAGATTCTGAGCCTGCTGGGATGATGGGCCTTCCTGACTGTTCTCTTCCCTACGTGACTCGGTTTCCCATTTCCTTGCCTTTGCACCGACTGGACTCCATGTTTGTTTGGAATATCCCGCTTCCTCAAATCCATTTTTTAGAATCCCCTCAGCTCCCATCCCACTTTCAATATGAGACCTTTCCTCATCCCCCTAAGTATTCATCCCTGTCCTGTCCTCCCTCCAATTCTTTTGTGTTATATCTTTTTTTTTTAATTTTGCATATACTTATGTAGGGTGATGGTATGTTCCCAGACAGACCGGGACCTGGTTTTTGTTTTTTGTGTCCCCAATAAGAGCTTATTTGCTTTTTTGCTGAGGCAATTGAGGGTAAGTCACTTGCCCAGGGTCACACAACTAGGGAATGTTAAGTGTCTGAGATCAGATTTGAACTCAGGTCCTCCTGACTTCAGGGCTGGTGCTCTATCCACTATACTGCCATCTAGTGGCCCCTCCCAGTAAGAGTTTTTTGACTGGTTATAGCTTAAAGTTGGAAGGGACTTGGGTCATCTAGTATTTTACAAATGAGGAGACTGAGATCAGGAGCCCAGTGTCACAGGGTCACACAGCTAAAACCCAGATTTCCTGACTCCCAGTGGAGCTTTCTAGCTTCCAATAATATTTGTTAATTGATTGATTCCTCCGCTGGTCATCTTCTGTGACTGAGTTTTTGAATATCAAACCCAAGCTGGCAAGCCTCTGAGTATTAAGTGATGGCTGACGTTGACTCCTCTCCCCAAGGACCAATCATTACCGAAAGGCTGACCAACAGGGAACGAAATGTGGGGTGGGAGCCATATGAGAAGTCCTTCAGATCATCAGCTTGGCAAAGCTGACAAAAAAGGAAAACGATAAATGTTGGAGGGGTTGTGGGAAAATGGGCATAGTGTTGGATGAGTTGTAAACTGTCTAGCCATCCGGGGAAAAAAATTTGGAACCCTTCCCAGAAGATCACTAAACTGAGTGTGTGTGTGCCCTTTGACCCAGAACCGCTGCTCCTAGGCCCAAAAGATCAAAGCAAAGCAAAGACTCCATATGAACCAAAATGTTTAGAGCGGCTCTTTTTGTCGCAACAGAGAACTGGAAACTAAGGGGGCAGCCATCAGTTGGGGACTGACTGAGCAAGTTGTGATTTGCGATCGTGAAGGAATACTTCTCGTGCTGGCGGATTTGATGAAGAGGACGGTTTCAGAGACAACTGGGGAGTTTTCCACTCTGGTATGAACTAAAAGGATCAGAACCAGGAGAATAATTCATGTAATAAAATCAGCGTAAACAGCTTTGAAAGGCTCAAGAACTCTGAACTGTGCAGTGACCGGCCATAACTCCGGGAGACTACTGGTGGAGAATGCTGTCCTCCCCCTGGACTAAATTTGCAGATTAAGATGCTTTTTGGACATTGCCAAAGTGGAAATTTATTTTGCTTGACCATGCGTATTTATTGCACATACACACACATTTGTTTTTCCCAGGGAAAAGGAATGGGTGGAAGAAAGAAAAATCATTTATTTTTTTTCCTTGAAAAGATTAAATTAAAAAAAAAAGTCATTAGAACATTAAGGCACAGAAGGGTCTGTATCAGAGTAGGGAACTTTGAAGTATAGAATATATGTATATACATACATATATATATATATATATATATGTATGTATGTATAAAACCCTGAGACCTAGGTTCTCTGAAATGGACAGGACCTCCAGGGTCCCTGAGGGTAGCCTAACTTCCTATCCAGGACCCTCTTCTTCAGCATCCCAGCCCAAAGGTCATGTGGGAGATCCATCCATCCATCTCTCTACCTTCATCTTGGATTAAGGCTGAGTCTACGACACGCCAGAACAAGCCGGTGATTTAGTCAGTTTCATGGCCAAAATCATTGGCTAATGAATTGATTGCTCTAAGGTTCAAGTTATTATGTGTAACTTTAACTAATTTAACATATAAATTTGCGAACCTTTTTATCCATCCTCCAATCAGTCACAAAAGTGGTTTTACCTAATGCACAAGGACAATGTCTCACTACCCTCTGGTAGCTCCCTAGGGCTTCTGGGATCCCTTATTTGGTGTTGCAAAGCCTCCATAGCCCACTTCCAGCCTCCTTTTCCAGTCTCAGACCTCCCATTCTCTGCCCACATTCTCTTCCATACAACGGCATGGCCTGTGGTTCTACCATTCTGTCCCCCGTGTCCTGCTGCTTCCCTTTGTCCTCACCCACTGACCTCCCTGGCTTTCTGCTAAAAGCTTGCTCACTCTATGGGAAGCCTTCTCCAGCCCTCCTTAATCCCCGGGCCTTCCCTCTGTTTATTACTTACTCTTTATCTTGTCCGTAGCCGGCTTTGTTTTTACTTGTTGACTTATTGCCTCTCCCCTTGGATTATGAGTTCCTCAAAGACTTTCTGTTCAGTCATTTCATTCCCGTCAGACTCTCTGTGACCCTATTTCTTGGCAAAGACACTGGACTGGTTTGCTGGTTCCTTCTCCAACTCATTTTACAGATGAGGAAACTGAGGCAGGCAGGATGAAATGACTTGCCCAGCAGAATTGAACTCAGGAAGACTGATCTTCCTGACTCCAGGCCTGGGGCTGAGAAGGGTAGGGGGGCTGTCTTTTGCTTCTTAGCACAGTGCCGGGCACATAATAGATACTTAATAAATGTTTTTAGGGTTTTTTTTTTTGTTTTTTTTTGCTTTTTGCTGAGGCAATTGAGGTTAAGTGACTTGCACAGGGTCACACAGCCAAGAAGTGTTAAGTGTCTGAAATCAGATTTGAACTCAGGTCCTCCTGACTTCAGGGCTGGTGCTCTATCCACTATAGCGCCACCTAGCTGCCCTTTAATAAGTGTTAATAGATCGATAGGTAGGTCCTGCCCATGCCATCCCTTGACCTTCCAGTATCTCCAGAGTGAAATTCTCTCTCCTTTGTCTTTTATTTCTGATTCCATGGAAAGAGTTTGGGATTCTGAGTTAGAAGCCTTCAGGTCCAATTCCGACTGATGCACAACCTTCCATAAAAGGCGGGTCAGAATTCTGACTTGGGTGACCCAGGCTCAGCCTAAATGCTGCTTCTGCCATCTTGGATCCTTCTATTCTCTGGGTCTCAGCACCTCAAAAGAAGGCCTTCCATGTCCTTGGTCTTCCCTTCCAGCCCTCCTTCTTTGATTTTCAAGGTCAAGGCCGTAACTGGGGGAGGGGAGATTGGGGTTTTTCTTCAGGCTCTGTCTAGACCTTGCCTTCCTGTGCTCTGCAAAGTTTTTGGGGGGCGCAGGATGTAGTCCCCAAGAGAGGTACAAGGGGAGTGGGAGATCCCAGGCTAATGTGGCCAGGCTGCCCCTGTCCTGGCGGATTGTCTCTCCTGGGGGCCAGACTGTGTCATCTCCTTCCTCCATGAATCCGAGGGCCAGGATTAAAGTCTCCATTTCCTTATCTGAAAAAAGAGGGCTTGGAATGGAGAGGCTCTAGGCTTCTAGCCCAGGAATGGTCCCCCTGGGCCAGAGCCACGAAATTCAGCTGCCCCCGTGGCCCCAAGGGACAAAGGGAGGGGGGGGACGGGGTTTTATCCCTGACACGTGTCCTGAAGTAAGAGCTAATCTCAGTTCTTTGGAGGGGCTTCTTAGAACTCCATGTTCCTAGAGCTGTCCAAAGTGATTGAAAACACTGCGATGAGTTGGAAAGAAGCCTTGGTCTGGGTTTGGAACCTTTTGCCATTCAGTTACCGGATGACCCCCTCCCGGGCCCTTGGTTTGTACAGCTATAAAGTTGTTGGACTAGATCTCTGAGACCCCTCCCAGCTCTGAGGCCTTGTGTTCTAGACCACCTGGGAGACTCTGGTACAATGCGTTGTCCATGACATTCCAAGGGCACTGTGATAATGAAAGGGCCCAAGGTTCCAACTCAGGAGTGACATCGGTGGGTAGTATTCTGTCCTCCCCCCTCTCTTTTCCCACCACTGTAGCTTGGGCCATCATTGCCACTTTCTTGTACTCTTTAACAATAGCCTCCTAACAGAATTTCCTCACTTTACTCTCTGCTCCTTTCCCACCCATCCATCTATCTATCCATCCATCCACTTATCTACTCACCATCCCATCCATTCCATCCGACCATCCATCCATTGACCCACTCATTTATCCATTATCCATTTATCTACCCATCCATCTATCTATCCATCTTTCCATCCACTCACCCATCCATCCATCCATTCATCCATCCATCTATTCATCATCCATCTACTCATCAACTCCTTTATCCCATCCACACACCCATCCATCATCTATTTATCTATCTATCCATCTTTCCATCCACTCACCCATCCATCCATCCATTCATCCACACACCTATCCATCCATCCATCCATTTATTTATCCACCCAAATAACTATCTATCAACCCACCCACCCAAATATCAGATCAAAGGTCCCTTCCTGGAAGGTTCCCCTGGTTGTCTCCTTGTTCCCATCTGCCCCCTCCACCTTCATAGTGCCCTTTGCTTTCTGTCTTTTTAATACATTATGTCATTTATGTATTACTGATACCCGCCTTGGTCTTAGTCTCCTACTGTGGCCTGTGCTCTCCAAGAGGAGCTGAACTGAGCCCCTCTGAACTCCTTTAAAACTCAGCTCAAATCCCACTTTCTGCAGAAGCCCTTCCCTGGTTCCCCCCATTCACTTGGGCCTTCCTCTTTGAGATTGCCTTCCATCTTTACTTTATGTCTTTGTACATAGTCATCTCTTTCCATTAGAGTGCACGTTCCTTACTATCCCCAAAGGGCTATCAAACTGCAACAGTATCTCTACTGGGCCAGTATCCCAAAGAGATAATAAAGCAAGGAAAATGACCCATATGTGCAAAAATGTTTGTGGCAGCCCTTTTTGAAGAGTGAAGGTACTAGAAATTGAGGGGTACCCATCAGTAGGGGAATGCTGGATAACTTATGGTATATGAAGGTTGTGGAATATTATTGTTCTGTAAGAAACGATCAACAGGTTGAGTTTAGACAGGCCTGGAGAGACTTACAGGAACTGATGCTGAGTGAAATGATTAGAACCAGGAGAACATCACACACAGCAACAACAAGATTATATGAGGATCAATTCTGATGACATGGCTCTTTTCAACAATGAGGTGATTCAGGCCAATTCCAGTAGACTTGGGATGGAGAGAGCCATCTACATCCAGAGAGAGATGGTGGGACTGATTGTGGATCACAACATAGTATTTTCACCTTTTTCTCTGTTATTTGCTTGCTTGTTTTTTATTCTCGTTTTTTTTTTCTTTTTGATCTTTTTTTTTTCTTGTGCAGCATGAAAAATGTGGAAATACATTTAGAAGAATTGCACATGTTTAGCCTATATTGGATTACTTGTTATCTGTGGTAGGGAGGTGGAGAGGAAGGGAGAAAAATTTGAAACACAAGGTTTTGCAAGAATGAATGTTGAAATTTATCTTTGTATGTATTTGGAAAAATTAAAAGCTATTATAAAAATAGAAGTTTCTTGAGGAGAAAGACCATGTTTTTGCCTTTTTCTGTATTCCTGCATGGTGATTCTGGCATACAGTAAGCCCTTACTGATTGACTGATTGACTGATCCCAGTGCTGGGTTCAGTAATACTCTGAGTATACTACATGCTTAATGCGTGTCTGCTATTGAGAAACTGGCCAGTGTTGCCAGCCGGGAGCTGATTCTGAGCCAGAGGAGTTCTCAGTTAGTTCAACCATCACGTTTTATAGCCTAAAGCTTCTTCTTTTTTTTCTTAATAGTATTTTCTCCCAATTACATGTAAAAATAGTTTGGTTTTTTATAAGAT
>JAJPUD010022059.1:6942-22041 GCA_023553655.1 Myrmecobius fasciatus | reverse complement strand
GAAGCCAGAATATGAAGGGCTTTAAAAGGCAAATGGAAGTTTTATTTAGGTAAGATGGAGCCATGGGAAGGGTTTTCAGAATAGTGTCAAAGTCATATCTTTGCTTCAGGAAAATCAATTTGACAGCTGTGTAAAGGATGGAGAGAAGAAAGGAGACAGGATGCAGGGATACCACCAAGAAGTTACTGCCATAATTTAAGACAAACATGCTAAGATACAGGTGAGAAGGAAGTGTCACGCTCACTTTGCCTAATATACTCTATTTCCAATGTTAAAAAGGACTTTCAAATTCATCATATTCAAAAGAGAAACTTGCAACCTTTATCCAGTGAAAACCAATTCTTCTTCAGGATCTCTCTATTTCTGTAAAAGGTACCAGCCTCCTTTCAATCACCCAGGGGCTCGACCTTTGTGTCATCCTTCATTGCTTACTCTCTCTCAAATACCCATTGCCAGTCTTGTATAAAAATACAAAACCAAACATCTCTCCCCTTTTCTCTTTACAAGGGCACTACTTTAGTTCAGACGTTTCTCATTTCTCAATTGGGCTAGTGCCATAACTTCAGAATCAGAGCTCCTCTGCCTTAAGTCTCCCCACTCCAATCCAGGCTACAATCAGCTGCCAAAGTGATTGTGCTAAAGTGCAGCCAGCCTACTGTATCACCCCTCTATTCTCCAAAGGTCATCTCTTACTTTCAGAATCAAATACAAACTCCTTTCTTTGGCATTTAAAGCTTTTGCACAATCCAACCTCAACCTGCCTTTTCAGCTTAATTCATATTACTTCTGTTCACAACCATTCCAATTTAGGCCAACTGGTCTTCTCAGTGTTCCTTGTGGAAGACTCCTCCAAAATCTTCATACTACCTTCCCCATGTCTGCCATGCATTCGACTCCACCTCTTACAATAGTTTTCTTTGAGAATCAGATGACTAACATCTTTTTAAAGTCTGTCTTGACCCTTTTAACCACTAGCGTCCAGTAGCTTCTCTGTAACCAAGTCTTAGGGACTAAGTTTCTTTTGTAACAGCTCTCAACTTTCTAGTCTACTTATGACCTCATCTCATGATGCCTTGCCCACACACCTAACAATTCAGATGAAAAATCCATTGTTGGTGCTCAATAGCACTGGATTATGTGGGAGGTCCACTGGGGGTTCAGATAATCACGCTAACGATGATAAAGAAACACAATGAGGCTACTGTAGTCCTCAGTTCAGTGTGATCCCCAAAGTCTCAACACAAAACTTGAGGTTCACACCAAAACAAACAGGCAAAAGGTTCCCTTGTGTCTAGTAGCCCAGGAGATCCAGTAACCATAGTCGCAACGACTTTTATTCATAAAAATCTAGACATCTCTCACTTCCATCATCACTCAAATCAATAGTCAACTTTATCATCGAAGGCATGAAATTCCCCCTAGCTGCATGACTGCCCTTGACTTGAGGAAGTTGTGTCTATCTACTCTAAACAGGAGTAAAAAAAACATCACTAAAACCCCTCTGGTCTAAAAGGTTGGGTAGTAAGAGACTTCAAAACAAGAACAAAACACTTCTAAAACACCAAAGCAGATCCAATTATAATCGTGCCCAATCACTTACAACTAAGGTGAGACTCAAAGAGAGGAAAATTCATTTTCCAAAGTCCACAGGAAGTGGAGGAGGATCTTATTTCTAAGATACAAATGGAGGCTCTTCTTTTAGCATGTCTCTTATAAAATGTGAGCTTTAATGCCCTTCCTAAAGAGCAAATGGGGCCAGAGAGCAATCTGCTTCTCCAAGATGCTCACAAACGGTGGGGTAAGCAAACTGTGCTTTAGGCAAAGTGCCAGAGTCCAGACTGGGCCAACTTCAGGAAAAAGTTCACTTCTCTGGAGGCAGTCAAGGGCTTAAATGATTGTAACTTATTACCATGGATATTGGTGCTTTTCTACTTTCCAGGCCCTCCCACCCAGTGAAGTAATGTTGTCACTTCCATTAAGTAAGTTAGCAGAATACTGTCAAGAGTATCCTTGGAAACACGTTTGGCTGAAGACTTTTCCAAGGTTACTGTATCCTGATAGATGTGGATTTGGAGTACACGAGTGCTAACAAAGCTGTAGAGAGTTTTTTTTTTTAATAATAGCTTTTATATTCAAAATAAATGCAAATAAAGTTTTCAAAATTCACCCTTACAAAACCTTGCATTCCAAATTTTTCTTCCTCTCTCCCCCCCATCCCCTCCCCTAGACAGCAAGTAATCCAATATAAGTTAAACATGTGCAGTTCTTCTAAACATATTTCCACACTTATCGTGCTGCACAAAAACAATCAGATCAAAAAGGAAAAAAATGAGATAGAAAAAAGCAAGCAAACAACAACAAAAAAGGTGAAACATTATATTGTGATCAGTCTCCATGATCCTCACTCTGGATGCAAAAGGCTCTCTCCATCACAAGTCTATTGGAATCGGTCTGAATCACCTCAATGTTGAAGAGTTATGTCCATCAGAATTGATCATCACATAATCTTGCTGTTGCTGTGTACAATGATCTCCTGGTTTTGCTCACTTCACTCAGTATCAGGTTCATGTAGGACTCTCTGAAATCATCCTGCTGGTCATTTCTTTTTTTGTTGTTGTTCTTTAAAGCTTTTTACTTTATAGAACATATGAGTAATTTTTCTACATTGACCTTTGCAAAATTTTCTGTCCCAAATTTTTCCCTCCTTCCCCCTCCCTAGATGACAGGTAGTCTAATGCATGTTAAATATGTTAAAATATATGATAAATCCAATATGTGTATACATATCTATACTGTTATATTCCCAAATATTTTATACTATATTATGCAGCATATTATCTGCCAAGGGAAAGTCAGGAATTATATAAGGAAAATGACAATGGAATTTCTCTTTATATCTCTTGCTGCTGAATTTTGTTAGTGATGTATAAAAATTGCTGATGTTTTATGTGGATCCTGCAACTTTGCTAAAGTTGTGGATTATTTCTAATAGTTTTTAGTTGATTCTCTAGGGTTCTCAAAGTAGACCATCATATCATCTGCAAAGAGTGATAATTTGGTTTCCTCATGACCTACTCTGATTCCTTTAATCTCTTTTTCTTCTCTTATTGCCAAAGCTAGCATTGAATAATAATGGTGATAATGGGCAAGCTTGTTTCACCCCTGATCTTATTGGGAATGGTTCCAGTTTATCACCATTACATATGATGCTTGCTGATGGTTTTAAATAGATGCTACTGACTATTTTAAGGAAAAGTCCAATTATTCCTATATTCTCTAGTGTTTTAATAGGAATGAATGTTGGATTTTATCAAATGCTTTTTCTGCATCTATTGAGATAATCATATGTTTTTTGTTAATTTGGTTATTGAGAGTCAATTATGCTAATAGTTTTCCTAATATTGAATCATCCCCGCGTTGCTGGTACAAATCCTACTTCGTCATGGTGCATTGTCCTGGGGATGATTTTCTGTAATCTTGTAATCTTAATATTTATTTAAAATTTTTGCATCAATATTCATTAGGGATAGTGGTCTATAATTTTCTCTGTTTTTGTCCTATCTGGTTTAGGTATCAGTACCATGTCTGTGTCATAAAAGCAATTTGGCAGGTGTCCTTCATTCCCTATTTTTTCAAATAGTTTATATAGTATTAGAGTTAGTTATTCTTTAAATGTTTGGTAGAATTCACATGTAAATCCATCTGGCCCTGGAGGTTTTTTCTTAGGGAGTTGATTAATACTTTGTTCTATTTCTTTTTCTAAAATGGGGCTATTTAAATAATTTATTTCCTCTTCTGCTAATGTGTGCAATCTATATTTTTGTAGGTATTCCTCCTTTTCACTTAGGTTATCAAATTTGTTGGCATAAAGTTGGGCAAAGTAACTCCTAATTATTGTTCTAATTTCCTCCTGCTGGTCATTTATTACAGAGCAATAATCTTCCATAACATTCAAATACCATAATGTATTCAGCCATTCCCCAACAGATGAGCAAGGGATAGGTCTTTTTTCAAATATTGATGAGTCTCTTAAATCCCCAAATGAGGAAAGAAGGAAGGGGTCAGAACTCCTAAGAGCTTCATCACTTGGACATCATGCCTGGAAGCAGAGCCCCTCCAAACCAATAACCTTGATAGGGCGAAGAAAAGAATGAAGAAGAGGAAAAAAAAAGGGAATTTAATGGATCCATGAGATGGATGAGCATCAGGGAATTCTTAGATTTGTAATGAACACACAAATGGAGTCTAAACTGAACTACCAGACAAACACTTGAAATCATCAAGTTGACAATATCAATGAAATGACTTCTAAGTAATGAAAATGGCATACTAGATAATAACTATAAACATAGAAAATATATAATTATTCATTCCATTATGTGTGTTCTGCATTGGGATTATTATACCATACCCCAAGTGACACTCATTGGTACAGGCTGTCTTATAATCAGCATGTATATTTTCGCTGCCCTATGGGATTACTAGTGATTTTGAGTCTTCTACAATCCTTGTGTTCCAAAATAAATCACTATGAAGCAATACAAGGAGAACACTAGTATTAAAAGGGAAGAATGGGGTATAATACTAATCTGTTAATAGAAAAAAGAGTTTATAAGAGCATACATAATGCATTAATGATTTATGCAAATCATGCCATTAAATGCTGCAAATTATGCAACCTATCACTATGAGGTGCAAAAACCGACCATTTACTAGATATCTACAAAGATACAAAAAGATAAAGATGACCATTATTTTTAAACTTCCCAACTAATTCTTCTAGGCTGGGGGCAGTCCCAAAATGAACTGATTGATTTGGAGTTGCCAAGGCACATGGGAGCAGCATATGTTTTCCCACTGAGTCAAAAAAGATTGATATCTAATGTCACAAAACCCCAGGCATCTGTATAGAGTCTATATATACAAATTCTGGGACAAATATCCTAAAGGCCCACATTTTTTAGGATCTGGGAGAAAGCTTTAATACTCTGTGGAAGCAACGAGGATTTCTTTATTGCTTATGCACAATTTATTATCAATCAATAAGATAATTACAGAAATCTTTGATGACTCCTCATACATCATATCATACTCCCCCCCTCTAGTCATGTTCCTGGTAACTTACACATGCTCTTTATGCCCCTACACTATTCACCCAACATCCCCTATCACACAGTAGTCTTAGATGCCTCCTTAAGCCAAGCGTCCAGAGAGATGCTTTTCTGCAGGAACATGGACCCTCTGAGAATAGGCATTGTAGATTGTTTTGTGTTTGTACTTGAGCAAAAAAAACTAGCAGGCACCAATTCAATCCTGGTTTAACTGAATCAAAAGGGACCAAAAGGAGCCAACTAGAATGGAAGAAAGAAAGGGAGGGAAGACTTATTAAGCATCTATCAAGTGGTAGACAACACACCAAGTGCTTTACTACTCACTCACAAATGCTTGGGCAGCTTTTGCAACATAGTGTGAGGAAGCAGTCCATGAATCCAAGGTGCTCTCCATTAACCAAGGAGGATTTATCACCACTAATTTGATGGTCAAAGTAGGCCAAACACAAAAGGGCAATCTGACAAATTTATCATGATATGTCTATGATTTTCAAGTAAATCATACCCTGAAGTCTGCATGTTCATCCTTCCAGCAACTGGAAAAAATAGTTTAAATGCAAAAGAGTTGATCTGTATTATCACTGAGATAATTATCCTGGCCCAATTCAGCAGAAAAAAACATGTGAGGTCAGTTTTCACCAAGCTGGCTTACCTTCCCCTTCCCCTCCCCCTCCAAAAGCCACATGCTAAGAAATATAAAATTTAACTATGACTTGTCCATTTATCAGTTCTGCCTCAGAAATGAAACTTAGCTGGGGAGATTGTCATTCTTTCTTTTCCTAATGAATATTGGCCAAATTATATAGTAATGTGTCCAGTTATGGGAATACTATAAAAATTAAGATAACATTCAGAGGAAGCAAAACAAGAGTAAAGAATACACTTATTTCAAGAAAATGTCTTACTTTCTAACACAATCAAAATGGAAATGCTTTCTTCAGGAACATTTAGCTATAGAAATGAATTTTTGCTTATTGATATTTTAATCATTTTCTCTGAACTAAAGCAATAAGCTTTTGACTTAGACTTAAATCTTAGTTCTAAGTAATTATATTTTTTTTTACTATTGTGCTAAAAAAAACCCACCAAAATCCGTTTCCCCCAACAGATCCTAAGAAGCAACAGTTTTTATACTGGAGGCTCAAGATGGGAAAATGTATGTTTCTCATATGTAATCTACACAATTCCTTCTAGTTTTAAATATAACATGCTCTTTTTTAGAGAGAAGTAAAAGTAGATCCAGATATATTGTTGCTTGTACAAGGTCCCCCAGATAGCACAGGAAAAAAGTCCAACTTGAAACCAGGGCCTCTGACTCTAAACAGAAGAGTTCTTCCAGTGAGTCATCATGTGACAAGAAACACAGAAGCTTTTGCTGGGAGCAATAGAAACACAGGCCAAGTTCCCCATTACTGCCTCTTCTCCCAGGGTCATATGCTCCCCAGCTTCTAATATGTTTCCAGAAGAATAACACAGTGAGAAGAATGTTAGAGTTGGGGAGAGGGCAACTTGGATGTGGATGTCACTTGTGACACTTATTAGCTATGGAAATCACTTAACTACTGAACCCTAATCTTAGCAACTATCAAGCAGTTACTAGACTAGACAGCCTCTAAGTTCTTTTCTAGCTCTATAATCCCATGAAGCAATTTGACCCCTCCAACTGCAAAATGATACCTATTCAGCCCTCCTCTAAGAAGCACCAAATATGTGGTGATTTCTCTAGCCTATTTGGTCTTTAAGGATCAAGTACAGCAGAGCTGGGGACACAGGCACTGTGAATCACCAAATAGTAAACACTAAGAAATGCTATGGGGGTGGGAACTGAGACTCAGTATGGACATTTATATGTAAAGTCACAGTCTTCAGACTTTGAGTATATGGAGCCCAGGAGGCAGCATACTGTCTGGTAACAGAGCACTGAGATTGGCCTCAGGGAAACCAGGGTCTAATCTTGGCTCTGTCACCCGAGTGACTTTGGGCACTTCACTTCTCTGGCCAGAGTTTCTTCCTCTATAAAATGGGAGAATCAGACCACATGATTTCTAATAGCCTTTCCTGATCTAAATCTATGAATTCTTTTTAAGGTAAAAAAAAATGCAGCATGAACTGATACTGAGTGAAGTGAGTAGGACCAGGACATCATTGCACATGGCAACAAGATTATATGATGATCAATTCTGATGGACGTGGCTCTAGTCAACAACGAGGTGTATCAGACCAGTTCTAATGGTCTTGCGATGAAGAGAGCCGTCTACACCCAGAGAAGACTGCGGGGCTGAGTATGGAGCACAACATAGCATTCTCACTCTTTTTGTTGTCGTTAGCTTGCATTTTATTTTCTTCATCATTTTTTTTCTACTTTGATTTGATTTTCCTTAGGCAGCACAATAATTGTATAAATATGTATACATACATTAGATTTAACATATTTCTACCATGTTTAACATATATTGGACTACTTGCCATTTAGGGGAGGGGAGTGGGAGAGGGGGGGAAACTGGAACATAAGGTTTTGCAAGAGCTAATGTTGCAGAATTATTCATGCACATGTTCTGAAAAAGAAACAGCTTAAATTTAAAAAAAAATGAATAAAAAAATGCAGTAGATACCCTTGGTACAATTGCATGGTTAGCATCCACTGATACGAGAAGATCCATGAGGAGCAAAAGCTACTCCGGATCAGATAATGCTTTTAGATGAATTTGTATTTTATTTATCACAAGAGCATCTCCATACATTTGAATACCAGTCATGCCTCTATGTGCTAGACATTATTTATTCAGTCTTCAGAAGGTACATTTGCTTATTTATTGTACTGAGTCATGGATGGAGGCAAATGAAGCTGTGGAGCAGCCTTCAGAAACTGGAAGTTTTGCTGAAGCAAGTTTCCATCTTCAATGTGGGCCCATAGACGCCTTTTTGGCCCCTTGTAACAACTGGGGGTGGGGCATGAGGGAATAATATAGGAATGGGAGCAGTCAAGGCCCACAGGCTGGGAAGTGGGCTTGATTTTACCTAACACTGGGAATATAATCAATCTGCCAAAAGCAGAAACTAAAATGGTCTACTAGCATCTCAGCAAATGGGCAAGGGAAACATGGAACCATTAATGTTAGATCCAAATTGGCTTAACACATCTTCTGACCTCAAATTTAGTCACTCCCCAGGCTAAGCCCTTTCTTTTAGGGAGAAGAAAAATGACGCCTAGAAAAGTGAACATTTCCCGAGTTGCATAGTAAGTGAGTGGTTTAACACAATTAAAGTTCACACTTAAAAATAGTTATTCAAAACAAATGAAAACTAAGGAAAAAAATACAAAAAGGAAAACAAAAAAAATGTTACGTTCTCTGCAGAACATCAGGGAGGATTCTAAATATGTAACAGAATTTCTACTTCAAAAAAGCATATATAATAATAGAAGACAATATTTTCATGACTATCCATTTTTTTGCTTCCTTATAAGCTTTCCTTTATTCTCTGCTGTGTACTTTTTGCTTTATTTTACCCTGTCATGCCCCTACCTTCTCGAAGCAGGCTTCACCTATAGCTTCTGTTTCTTGTCACATGATGACTCACTGGAAGAGCTCTTCTGTTCAGAGTCAGAGGCCCTGGATTCAAGTTGCACTTTTTTCCTGTGCTATCTGAGGGACCTTGTACAAGCAACAACATATATATATACAAACATGTATATACATATATATATATATATATATGTATACATGTATATATATATACATGTTTGAATATATGTAGATATCTATAGCCATATCTAGATCTATATGTACATGTTCCCATACCCCATATATACATCTGTATATAGGTATACATATACTTATACACATAAATATACAATATACATATATACACAGGCATCTAAAACAATATTAATATGGCTAACATACAATGTCAATTTCTGTTGTGATTGAATCTTCCAGTTTCACTTTGAGATCAATTGATGAAGTTAACACTTTATTAGTGAGGGTTCCCCAACCTCAAGTATTTTTTTTGACTATATACCCTTCACTGTTCTCCTTTCAGGTCCCTATTTTAGATATCAAGCAGATGTACTTTAAATATGTCCAGAATAATTGGGGGTATGAGAGGACAGAAGGCCTAGAGCACAGTGGAACATACTCACAGGTTGCAAATAGGTAGAGAAGGGATTATTAGTAGCTACTTGACCAGACTGTAAAAGGACAGTGCTTTTTGGAGGTATCACCCACCCAAGAAGAATGGAGTATCTAAAGATATAAAAAAATGGGGCACAGATTCTATAAATGTTTCACAAAGAGATAATTGACCAACTTAAATGCAAAGGACTAAGGGCTCCCTGTAGTCCTCATTATATCCCCCTTCCTGTAGCATACAACTTTATGAACCCTATCATCCTTCTCAGAATATTACAGAAGAGTTACTACTCTGTGTTAAAGAAAACAGTATGATAAATGTAATTTAAGGGCAGTCTTCTGTTTTCAAGGAACTGAAAAACCAATTGGGAAAACACTCAACTATAAGATGCTCGAGAACAAAGATGATTTCAGGTTTTTGTCTTGATATCAACAGCATCAAGGGAAGAGCTCTGTTCATAGTACATATCTAAACAAATATTTATCAAATTAAATCAAAGGGGTAATGTTAGAAGCCAAAAGAAAGAACATACAAGATAAATATTGTCAGAGCTTGCTTGTTAGAAAGAACTCAAGTTGGGTTGTACTGAATGAAAGCATCATGGAACAGCTGGCAATTAAGAAGGTAACGGCTTAATATGTGCCAAACTTTCCACACCTCTTGCTTGGACTGTTGCTTTTAATGGGATTCCTGCGTTTGGTCCCACTGAGTCTGAACTGCAAAACTGTTACTGATTGCTGACAATCTTTCCTTCAGACAACTACCAAACTGGACACTCTAAATCACAGGTGTGACCATAGTGCTCCTCTGTTGAAGAAACTTCAGTGGCTCCCTACTACCAACTCCTGGGCTTGGCTCTTTAAGACCTTCACCAAGATTTGGCTCAAGACTGCCTTTCTGGGTTTACTTAATAACTGCCTTTGATACTTTTTTAAATAATAATAATAATAATAATACTGCATGGGCTGCCATTTCAACTTAAAATTCCAACTCTCATTTTTATGCCTTTGTATAAATAGCCCTCCATGAGTGGAGTGCCCTCCCTTTTCATTTCTCCCTTTCTGCCTCTGAGGATCCTCCTTCATGACTAAGGACATGGGTCATTGCCGGCACGGTGGTGTCGGTCATCTTTTTTCAGTTGTGTTCGACTTCATGGCCCCATTTGGGGTTTTCTTGGCAGAGAAACTGGAATGTTTGCCATTTCCTTTTCCAGTTCATCACTGAAAAGGAAATTGAGGCAAATAGGGTGAAGTGATTTGCTCAGGCTCACACACCTAGTAAATATCGGAATTTGTTTTCAATGCATGAAGTCGTCTTCCCAATTCTGAATCCAGTGTAGCACCATCTGGTTGCTCCACCTTCAGGGTACAGTGTGGGAGGAGGGAACAAACATATCCCAAACCTTGGATCTAGGGTCAAAGAAGTATGGTTCATACCTTGACTAGAGAACCTATTCCCTAAATGTTATTATCAAATCATTTCGACTCTCTAAGACTGAGTTCTCCATCTGTAAATAAGGGGCTTGAAAGAGAAGGCTTCAGAGGCTCCTGTGACTTAATTCCCCATTCCCTTAGCTGTTACAGAGCTACGTGACAATAAAAACCCACTGAACATAAGCTCCTTGAGGACAAGGATTGTTTCCTTTTTGTCTCTGCATCCCCAGCACTTAGCACAGTGAGCCTGACACATAATATTACAGATCCTTCATGAATGCTGACAAAGGATGAAGAAAAGCTGGAGAAACTTAGGGTGCAAATGCCAAGGTGAAGAAGTTCAGGAAGTGCATTTAAAAAAGGATCTCACTAAATGGGATAACATCAGTACATTCACCCTTTGCTTGCTTGAAAGAACCCTCCCCTGAGAAGACAAACCTAATAATACAAACTGTTCCCTGAGATCAAAAGGGCCCCATGCTACAGCAGCATATGTATATACGACCATTTAAATACTCCGAGTTAATATTGTTTTATTTTTTGAATATTTTCACAAGCAAGGAGCAATATAATCAATCATCCCAGGCTGAGAAGGATCAATGGTTGAAGTTCATTTGCTGTATGAGTTTGTAAGTTATATAACAAGAAAAGCAAAGCAGGAAGGCCAAAGGCACTCTGACTCAGCCTAATGGCCATGAGCAACGTAAATCAATATGGGTACTAACTTCCACTGCCAGGAGGAGAGGGGAAGCCATACTCATTTTATCTTTGGAAACATGATGCAGCAGGTAAGGGAAGTACTAAAGTCATCCAATCTCAAAAGGGCTAGTTTCATCTGACTCATTGCTACATGGCAGGTTCTAAAAGGGTCCAAGTTGAAAGGTAGAAAATCGGGTCTCTAGGTTCAGTTGGTCACTAGACAACAGAGTGAGTTTGGGCTTTCCCCTCTCTGGGCTTCTGCCCGAGCTGGGTCAAGAAGTTTTGATGAAGTGCGCTCTCAGCGGGAATGAATGTGGGGAGGAGGACAAACACAAAGACCAGGGGACCAAGTTGAGGCTGCTATTGCTGTTCAAGGAGCCGTACAAAGGTAGGAGATTACAGGAATGGAATGGGAGCTTAACTACTGTTTGGAGGTCACCAAAAATCCATAAAACACTAACTTCAATGGAATGGAGACAGTCTGATCACCCCATGCTACTTCCAACACTGTTCTCAATAGCATCCTCTAGAAAAGAAGAATATCTTAGTTGATCTCAAGTTCCATGCTGCTTCACCATACAATGATTATAAATTGGGAGGAGAAGGCTTTATGTCAAAGTCCCCCGTGGGCCAGGCAATAGGTATAAGCCAACCGGGGTGAATGGGAATATGCTCTCACATGATGGGTCAAGAAGTTGAAAGGCATTGTTTTTTATTAATTGATAGCTAAGATGAATATCCCTTATTCTCTCCTGTCCTTCCTTCATTGTTCTTTCTCCTCCTCTTCCTAATCCCTGCACTCAACCCCCTTTTTTCTGCTGAAAGAAATTTCAAAGAAAAAGCCTAAAAGACATCGGACAAAATTGTCATGGAGGGGAAAAACATGGGGGGCCTGTCATATAGCAAGAGCAAGGGACGATCAACGAACGTGCTTGCTCCGTTGCTCCCTTTAGGATATCAAGATGAAATGAGGAAGGACCCCTAGCTAGTTTTGTGGAAGTGGTTAAGGTAAGAAGGTAGGGGCAGACATGGATGAAAGTCCACATATGGTTTATAGTATGCATTCTCGTGGGCCTGACCCCAGAGATCACAAATTCATCAAAACACTGAGCTCCACAGTTAGACTGTCTGGCATAGCACAATGAGATGATTCCGATATAAATCTAAGAGGTCCACATCTACTGCAAAACAACACCAAGATGAAAATCTAATCAAGGGAAGTTGGATGATTTTCAGAATGAAGAGGTTGGCCACATGTAACTTGAAACTGTCAGTCGTAAATGAAAAGTGAGAAATAGCCCAAGATGAAAATGCAGTTTGATACTGGAGGGGCCCAATAAATAAAAAGTAAAGTTTGTCATCATTTTGCTTCAGGAAATTGGACGATATCCATATCTTAATGTCACCAGCATTCATAGAGCCCTGAAAGAACTGTCAAAAAAAAAACCTTAAATAACATCACCTAATGGGAGAAAGTAAATATAAAATGGGACCTACGGCATCACTCTGAAGAACACTGTGACATTACCTGGAAAGTGATGAATCTGTCACACCATACTGGGAGTGAATACAGAGATGAACAGAAAGCACTTCTTAATGGTGCTCAAAAAGCCAGTTAAATATATTTTTAAAGCCCTCTGGTCAACAACATCAATCCTTCTGAAAGGCCTTAACTAAAGGTGGATGGTTTCGTTTCATTGCAGGCAGATAAGTGAGTTCTGTGTTTGAAAGGCAGTGAAAGTCCAGCATGGCAAACTTAAATCAGTTGTACAGCTCAGGTTGGCTCCACCTTTAAATGAGTATTTTCCCCCCAAAGCTCTTAAGGTCAGTCCAGAATCCCCATTAGCTTATAAATACACAAGACAGATGGTCACGCCAGCTAGCTCCATTGAATAACCTCTTACATGGGAGGAAACTTTCATCAGGCAATATTTCCTCTTTGGAGAAGATCCCAAAATACTTTCAGAAGTTTCAACAAACTCTTTGAAAAGGTTTCTCCAAACCATTTCCGTCGCTATTAAAGATGACACAATACAACGATCATAAATCTAGAGCTGGAAAGCACTAAGAGGCTAGAGTGTCCAAACTCCTTTTACAGATGAGGAAACACTATATCACAAAGCTTAAGGACTTTGCCAAGGTCATTCGGGTATTAAGTAAAGACTCTATTTGAAAAGAATTTTAGAGCACACTTGGGAAATCGAATTAGGATCAAGAAGAGACATATTTTGACCCTTAATTCTTCGAACCAGGAGGCTTTCTCCCCAGTAAATGAACACAACTTGCATAAAATTGACATCTTCCCCAAAGCAGCCATTACCTCAGGTTTACCCTACCTTTGAAACTCTCAAAGCATGTTCTATTCTCCAGAGAAAATCATTCTCAAATACCCAATCAAGAAAAAACAAACCAATCTAAAAAAATCCTTCCCTAGGGCTCTAATCATCTGAAAAATAGTACAGTATTTGTTTTTCCTACCATGTCATTACTTGACAAATTGAGAAATGTTTCTCAAAAGTGAAGGCCTAGAGTTGTTAGATGATATCTGTCATACGCAGGACTTTTAAAACTTGTCCGAATGACATAGAAAGATATTCAAGCTTGTGAAAGACACTAATCATTTCTACTCCTTTCAACAATGAAAACGATAGGACAACTAGGAAAAAGACAGATGTACATCTCATGAGGATATCAATGCATTTCAAGTATTGGAAATCCTTACTGCGCTTTGGTATTCATTTAGACTAAAGTAATTAAAATCATCACAGTTTGTGCAATGACTTTCTAATTAAAGATATGCCTTGCAGATCGAATAGTAAACCAATAACTGAACTGGCTTGTATTGTTTATCTTGCAAGCAGTTAATAAGTCTCAGCTTCCTAGGTAGAAAGCTATAAATAACAATAATGGATAGAGAAGAACTTGACACAGTGTCATCCATAGTTACAACTCACCAAGATCCATCCTCAAATCACTCAACAGCTAACCTGGCAGCATGCAACATTGTTCCCGGATAACCCTGGGATCAAAGAAACAGATCTGTTTGCCAATTAAAAACACCATGATCCATGGCAGACCAGGAAGAGAAAAAAAGTTTTGGTAGCTGCCATCAGTGACTTTGTTTTCCAATAGAGTCGACTTAGCTGAGAATTAATATACCTATTAGAGAGGCCAATTAATATTAGAGGATACTAATGAACCATGTTCCAAGGGGTAATTCAAAAGATGATTCATCACTAAAAGTTTGCTATTTTCTCAATGATGAATAGCACGCAAGCTGCCGGAATTGATTCACAAGCTGTCAATGACACATCAGTGACAAATTTAACAAATGTCAGTAATTAGTGTATTGACACATGTTTTAAGTTTAGAATTTTCATACTGCAACTTCAAGGAGACTTTAGCACATTAAAATATATCCAAGGAGACAGAAAAACATGGGGAATATCAAAATATTCTGAACACTTAAAATAGGACTGGTCCTTACCTCAGACTAATGATCAGCATGGGAGATGGTGTGACAAATAGGTGATTGCATTGCCTTTTCTCTTAAGTCCATCTTTCATCACTGTTCCAGCTTTCTAATCCTGCTACTCCTTCACTCAAACCGTGTCACCCCCCCTCCCCATGCCAATCAAAATGCAGTCTTTCAAAAGACTAAAATATAATTCTGGATTCTTAAAGAGTGGGCTGATCCAGCAGAAGGTCTGACAGGTTTCACCAGA
>JAJPUD010022058.1:0-22041 GCA_023553655.1 Myrmecobius fasciatus | reverse complement strand
TTTTTTTTTTTTTTGCTTTTTTGCTGAGGCAATTGGGGTTAAGTGACTTGCCCAGGATCACACAGCTAGGGAATGTTAAGTGTCTGAGGCCAGATTTGAACTCAGGTCCTCCTGACTTCAGGGCTGGTGCTCTATCTACTGCGCCACCTAGCTGCCCCTTATTATCTCTTTTCTTTTGAAAAATGTGAAAAGAACATTTTCCCCCTACTTAGGTTGAATTGTGCCCTGAAGAATAAATAGTACTGAGACCATGGTGGGTATGGGTTAGAGGATGTGATTACTGTTTGACTGAGAGAATTGTTAGCTTTTGACATTGTGTACAGTTTATATACTAATGAATAACCATTCAGATGACTGGAGGACTTTGAGAGTGCATTGAGAGCTTGTCAGTGAATATATATATATATGTATATGTATATATATATATATATGTGTGTGTGTGTGTGTGTGTGTATACATATATATATATGTATACACACATATATATATATATATATATAATACATATATGTACATATATGTGTGTGTGTGTGTGTGTGTTTATGTGTATTTTATGGTACAGGAGATTTCCCTGGAGTTACATGTGCATGGCAAATAGGTACCAACTTGTTACTTTATTCTCAACATTTGCAATACTACAGATAGCTAAGAGCAATTCTTCTTCCACTATTTTTAGTTGAATTGATATATTCTCTAGTTTTCAAATAATTAATCTATTCTAGTATTTTTGGTGTATTCTTACATTTATTAGCTCTTCACTTGATAAATAACCTTGTGAGTTATTCACAATTCCTTTGCAATACCAAAATTTCATTTAAGTGAGCTGAACTAATGACAGTAAATAAGTATTGCTCTGTACTTGAGGCAAAACTTGTTTTGTTTGTTTTTTCTGAGTGTTAAAATATTATCAACTCAGGCTATAAATATTTGAGATGTGGTAGATATAACTTTAGCTATATACCCTCAGTAATAGACTAGTGAAGGAGTTGGAGAATAACATCGTCTTTCTATCCTTTACAAAGTTTGAAATTGCAATCTCCCTTATACACAGTATAAGTAAGATATCAGATCAATTATATTTCCTTGAAATATCTTGAGACATATGTTTATGAATGTTTCTTTGTGTATAATTTACATAGCTATTAGTTTTCTAAGATAATGGAGATAATTCCATTCTCTATTCTTTATCCTTTTAATCATTCCACTGACTCATTAGGCCTGAAAACATGAGGACATGCACTCTGCAATTTATCTTACTCATTTTCAATTTCCATCTCCTTTCTCTTCCTTCTTTTTCTTTTTTTCTTCCTCTTTTTAACCCATCATACATGGATAACTTATTAGAAAGTGCTCACTAGAAAGAAAAAAATAAATAAAAGTTGTCTTGCAAGACATCTTTCAGCTATATTAATTAGTAAATTTAGATACAAGATGGTATTGGGCTTCACTGCATTAGGTAAAATCAACCATTAATTCAACTTTATTTTGAAATGAACACTTTTCTAAGTAATAACTTGAATCCCAGAATAACTGTACTTATTTGACTTTGTCATGCAACTTCCTTGTCTTTCCCTTCCCATTCACAGCTGCATTTCATACTATTATCCTCAAGTGAAAGACATCATGGCATAGTACAACCCTAATTCATTCTTAGGAATGAAAAATCACCATTTTTTCTATGCCCAGAGCTATTAATCAAGCACATGCTTTCTATATGCTGATGGTGTCATAGTAGACTCTCTAACCTTACAGAAGTCATGCTCAAGTGACATCTGGGAGACAAGTAGTAATTGAACATATTTAAAAATCCACCCCATGTACTGAACAGATTTCAATGTCTGCTTTGTTTAAGGTCCACTGAGTTGTGAAATGGCTGCTTCATTCACACAGATGTTAATATCTCCAGGCTCTTCTCTAGCTTTGTAGTTTCTCATTTGCATATTTGCAGTAAGTTTGCTGTTCATGAAGTGAGACCCAGTTTCTTGTCACTCCTTTTTGTCATAATAATTCATGTTCAGGACTAAATATGAGCAACTGTAATTACACTTCATTAAGGCTTTAGAAGAAAAATAATAAGAAACATAGCAATAGGTATTCAGTCACCAGTGCTTCATTAATTCCTTTACTGCTTAAATACCTAGAGCTGATAAATATAAATTACTCATGAAAAAAATGTTTTATTTATTATTTTAACCAAATCCCTTTAATCTTCTAAAAGGGAAATCATAATAGTTAATATAGTAAAATGACATGATCTTGTATATTTTGATTCTATGTACATGTGTACTTTCTGTAACAATATCACAATTTTGCCTATTTTAACAATTCATTTTTATAAATGTAACAAAATGATCAAGTGGATTCCAAATAGTAAGTAACTAAAGATTTTTGGGGGATATAGTTAATATCCCCAAATATTCTTGTTTGTTCATGAATTTGTTTTATACATCTTGGAGGCAGAAAGTGCTAGTGTAATTTCTGGGCTGTTCTATTAAAGATCTGTGTTTTTTTTTTTCTCATGACTTGGCTGAAGATACATCTATCATGCTTATAAAATTTGTAGATGACAATAATAAGGGGATATCTTTTCCTGTCATTTTAGCCAATCTGAGAAGTCTGTAATGGTATTGCAGAGTTGTCTTAATTTCCATTTTTCTGATTAATAGAGATTTGGAGCACCTTTTCATATGACTACAAATAGTTTCAATTTCTTATATGAAAATTGTTCATATCCGATCATTTATCAATTGGAGAATGGCTTGAATTCTTAAAAAATTGGGTCAATTCTCTACATATTTTAGAAATGAAGCCTTTATCAGAACTCTTGAATGCAAAAAAAATGTTTTTCTAGTTTATTGTTTTCCTTCTAATCTTGTCTGCTATAGTTTTGTTTGTACAAGTTTTTTAAAATTAATATAATCAAAATTTTCTTTTTTGTGATCAATACTGATCTCTCATTCTTCTGTGGTCACAAATTCCTTCCTCTTCCACAGATCTGAGAGGTAAACTATCCTATGTTTTTCTAATTTGTTTATAATGTCATTCTTTATGTCTAGATCATGAATCCATTTCCACCTTATCTTGCCATATGATGTTAGGTATTGGTCAATGCCTTGTTTCTGCCACACTAGTTTCCAAATTTCCCAGCAGTTTTTGTCAAATAGTCAATTCTTATCCCAAAAACTAGGGCTTTGGGGTTTGTCAAACACTAAATTACTATAGTCATTGATTATTTTGTGTGTGAACCTAATCTATTCCACTAATCAACTACTCTATTTCTTAATCAGTACCAAATGGATTTGGTGACCATTGCTTTATAATAAAGTTCTAGATCTGATACAGTGAGGCCATCTTCATTTGCATTTTTTTCATTAATTCCCTTGTAATTCTTGAACTTTTGTTCTGAATTTTTTGTTATTTTGTTGTTATATTTTATAGGTCAGTAAAATAGTTTCATGTGAGTTAGATTGATATAGCACTAAATAAACAGATTAGTTTAGGTAGTATTGTCATCTTTATTATATTCACTCAACCTATCCAAGAGCACTTGATATTTTTCCAATTGTTTAGATCTGACTTTATTTGTGTGGAAAGTGTTTTATACTTTTGATTCCCCTTGGCAGATTCCCAAATGTTTTATCCTATTGACAGTTATTTTAAAGGAAATATATCTTTTTATCACTTGCTGTTGGATTTTGTCAGTAATGCATAAAAATGCTAATGTTTTTGTGCATTTATTTTATATCCTGCAACTTTGCTAAAGTTGTGAATTATTACTAATACTTTTTAGTTGATTGTCTATGGTTGTCTAAATAAACCATTGTATCATCTGCAAAGAATCATAATTTTGTTTCCTCATTATCTACTCTAATTCCTTTAATGACTTTTTCTTCTCATTGCCAAAGCTAGCACTTCAAATATAATATTGAATAGTAAGGATTATAATGGGCAACCTTTTTCACCCCTAATCTTATCAGAAAAGGTTTGATTTTATCACTATTTCATATGATGTTTACTGATGGTTTTAAATAGGTGTTAATTACTATTTTAAGGAAAAATCCATTTATTCCTATAGTCGCTAGTGTTTTTAATAGGAATAAATGTAAGATTTTATCAAATATTTTTTCTGCATCTGTTGAGAAAATCATATTTTTAAAATTAATTTGCTTATTTATATACTCAATCATGCTATTAATTTTCCTAATATTGAACCCAAATTAATAGCAACCCTGATAAAGATTTCTAATTTTGCTCTCATTCTGGGATTGGTCTGATTAACTATCCTATATCTATCTAGATATAAATATGGAGATATAGATATAGATATAGATAGTTATAGATGGATAGTTGGATAGTTGGATAGACAGATAGATAGATAGATAGATATTCATTTCAGGTAGACCCAGAATGATGGTCATAGTTATCTGATAATTTGTTCTTGTCTTATTATTCTATGTATTCTGACTATAAAATATCTCATTGGCTGTATAATATTCAACCCATTATTCTTTTATGGAAAACCATTTCTCTTTCTGAATGTCACATTAATTGGAAGAAAGAGAGCCCAAGGTCTTAAAATTAAAAACCACCTTCCAAATTTCACAATCGTTGATTCTAGAGGAATTGAATCTATGGCTTCACAGCTAATCACATTTCAATTTATTTAATGACTGCCAAAAACTACTTATTACTTATAATCAATGTAAGTCATTATGTTGTCAAGTTAATGCAGTGACTTTTGAAAAGACTAACATTTTATCAGAAACTTTGCTGGAAAAGTTTGTCAGCCATTTTGCTAAAAGAAATTTCTACTTAACCTAACTGTGGCTTTTACACATAATCTTCAGAAAACTTCACATGGAATGACATTTTAATTGCTAACATTTATGTCGAATTCATTTTAGGAGTAAGGGAAGGATAAGTTAATAATTTGCCCATTTGAAGAACAAAAAAGAATGCATATAGGCTCTATTGTGCTAATTAAATACATTTTATTTTATTGTATAAACTTTGAAAAAAAAATTGAAAACTTGAGATTTCTTCTCTTTGCTTTGGGTAAAAACAATAAAAGGATTAAAAGAAGAATTACAATCATTGTTCGCCTAGAGGGAAAAACAGTCTCTGCATTGTCCTTTATTTGGAAAATTAGGAACTTAACCCCCTTTTTAAAGCTATTATTAAGTGTGAAGACTGATTAATAAATTCAATGACTTGCAAGTAATTTTTCCTACCAAATTTACTTTGTTTTAAATGTTCAATTTGCCTTTTTTTTCTTTGTTTAATGGATAGAGTACTGGACTTGGACTTAGAAGTCTCTACTTCCTGAGTTCAAATCTGGTCTCAGACACTTTACTAGATGTATGACAAGACACTTAACTTGGTATGTATGTTCCCTCATTTGTAAAATGAGCTGGAGAAGGAAATGGTAAATCACTTCAATGTCTTTGCCAAGAAAACCTTAAATGGACTCACATAGTCGAACACAACTGAAAACAAGTAAGCAACAAAACACAACAGCAGAAAACAAATATCAATTGAAGATTTTAAATGGTATATTCTCGTAATTCTATAGGCATGTATGTGACAAATATGAGAAAGCTGAAACATTAAAGAAATCAACACTAAAGAGGAAATGGCATAAAGAATGATGTCAAGATTGTGTAAAATATAAAAAGAAGATGGTCTGGTCACATATTCATGGTGAAGGCTGAAAGGCTGATAACTGGAATACTGCCTTCATACCTCATAGTGACATCAAAATTGTAGGAAGTTCTCTGTAACAATAGAAAGACCCCCTGAAATGTCTTTTTTGATTGGACTTGAACAACAATCATTTGAAATGAGCAAGCATGAAATCATTGTGATTTGTGTCTTTGGAAATTGAGATCAATTTATCAAATTCATAAAGCCAGATTCATTTGAGTCTTTGTATTTTGTGAAATTTGATTATTTTCTTCTTTACAGAAAAACTATAATAATAATATTGAAAAAAAACAATACAATGGCATATATGTATGTATTTAAGATTTACAAATTAATTTTAAAATATTCCATCATTTGTTCCTTGAAGCAACCTTGAGAGGTAGGTGTTAATATTATCCCCATTTTAGAGAGCAGAAAACTGCAACGAGTATGCTGTAAGTGAATTGCTCAGCTAGTAAGAATCAGAGGCTTACTTTGAATTTCCAACTTCCTGACTCCACATCCAAACATTATTCACTGCTTATACAAATGAGCAAATTTAATTATAACTCCAAGCTTGCATTTCAAGTCAATATATAAAGATTATTGCATTACAGATCCATGATTTTTGTAAAGTGATAAGTAGATTTAGATATATTTGTGTACATATATATGTATGTACATGTCTGTATCTTTCTACAATTCTCTGTGTATATATACATATATACAGATATTATATATATACAGAATTGTAATATATGTATATATTCATACATATATACAAATACATATATATGTATATGTGTATATATTATATATTTGTGTGTGTGTGAAATTGATGTTTATTATAACTATATACTTACTTGAAGTTGATTATTGTGATTTCATTTGTCCAATTGCTAATCCACTTCCTTGTAATGAGGGTTTTCCTAAGAACTGAACTAACTGGTCATCAGATGACAGATGTGCAGTTCCTTTTTGAACTTGCACTTAAAGATCTTCTAAGTTTTACACAGTGTTTTATAATGGAGATAAATCAAGCAAAGAGTGGAATTGGAATTTGAGGAAGTTTGTTCAACTCATTGATCCTCAATGTGCTTATCTATAAAGTACAGGGATTTTCCATAGCTGACTTCCAATGTCAATTCTACCTCTATATGCTAATTGCTCATCATAGATGACAGACGCATCAAAATTCCAGCGACACCTCATTTTCTTGATAAGATGATAGTGAAGGACTTCAGTTTGTGAATATATTTAAGAACTTTATACACACACACACACACACACACACACACACACACACACACACATATATATATATATATATATTACTAGACCTGTGATTAAATTCTTATAGGAAATTTCCAGTTAAGGAAACATTCTATAAAAGCAAATTTGCATCTTCTATGGGACTTAAAAATCTTAGAGATTCGTTTAAATCATTAAGTTAACTGGCTCTTCCAGAATCATAAAATCAATGTGTCAGAAGATGATATTCAAATTAAATTTCTTTGGAATCAAGTCCAGCTTTTTATGTACTCTGTAGCTCTGCCTGATCATCTTTCCTTTCCGATTCCTTTTCTTTGGTATCTAAGCATTGAAAGGAATTTGTAGGATGCATTTGTCTAATACTTACTTAGTATAAAAATATTTTATAAATTCCATATGATTATATAGCTTTCTCTTCAATTTGAAAAATCTCCACAGGCAACATATTCATTTTTTGGCTATTTTTAATTATTATAATATTTTTCATACATTGAATCTAAACCTTTCTATTTATAAACCTAACTGCTATGTCTGTGCTTTTTCTTGGGGCAAACAGTAAAGAATCTAGTTCTTCACATTTGAAGAAAGCTCTTCTATACTGACTAATTTTTCTTCTTTTAGGCATCTCCTATTCCTAATACTAATATAGTTTAGATTACTGTATTTTATAACATTTCTCCACTTTTTCTCCAGATCTCAGCTACTTAAACTATGGTTCATGACCCAATATGAGATCTTCTAACTGAAATGTGGGATTTGAAAATCATGATTTATTATCAGTAAAGGTTTAATTTGTATATTGATTCATATACCTATATATCCAAGGTCATGTCAAAATTATTGTACCCCATAACACTGTAAATTTTCTTGTTTTTTTTTTGTTTGTTTGTTTGTTTTAATTTGTCCTATATATTTTGGATGACTTATTTTTCATTATTGCCCCTTCATGGCCACCTCCAGGAAAACAAAACAAAACAAAACAAACAAACAAAAAAAAACCAATCATAACACAGTTCAGGAAACATCTTTATGTGAAGGTTTGATTCTTATTTTAAAAATAATCTTAAATTTGATATCATAAAACCATGGTATTATCTTTAAGGAAATTGAGTCCAGTTGTCAAATGTAAACAGAGAAGGCAAAATTCTTCAGGGAAACTTTGCAGACATAAAGCATAGCACTTCCTCTTTTTTAAGAACAAAAAAGATTTATTAAATAGTAAATAAAGCAAAATTAGGGGAAAAGGTCCAAAATACTGTTGGAATTAATTGACCTAAGATAAGCAGGTTTGGGAAATATTTCTACTTCTTGAAACCCCACATCCCCTGAAGATTCAGTTCAAATTATGTCTTCAAGTAAGATTTCCAGATGCTGCTAGTTATTAGTTCTTCTCATCTCCCCATATAACTGCATAAACAATTGTAAATTTGTTTTCAATTAACAAATATTTATATTCCCAGAAGAAAGTAACATCCTAAAAATGTATTTGAGTGGCATACTGATCAATTAATTAACAATATCAGCAATGGTAATAGGAGTAATAAGTAGAAATGATAATTAAAAGGCAAGAAAAATAAGATGAAATGAAAAGAGGATAGAAAATTGGAGTAGAAATTGGACTTACTGAATCAGGAATTCATGATATGCAAGCTCCACAAGGTCTTAGCCTTTGAATTGAGGTTTATTAAGGGGAAAACCTTTTGTCTTCCTTGAATTCTACAATTTTGGGACTAAATTTGATAAAACAAAATTCATATATATATATAATAGATAGATATACATAAATGTTTTATAAGTAGTTGCCTACTTATGTGAATATTTAGATATTTCCCTGTAAGAATGTTCAAAAAAATCACATTAAGAAAATGCAGGGTTAAAGGGGGCAAAGACAAATTACATGTTCTTATAGGGTATTTGACTTTTTAATGAATATATACAATTTAGGTTCTTATCTTCACACTGTTGTTGTTATTAATTAGGCTGTAGTAAAATAAAAGTAGATTGCTATGCATTTAACTTTATGGAAGATTTTTTAAAAGCCTTTCAGCCTATGTTTTCTTAAACACGTGTCCTTTATTCTTTCATCCATCAGTGCTTCTCAAGCTTGTCATATAAGAGAAACATCCAAGAATAGCTGCCTCTTTTCTGCATACCAGAATGGTCTATTCCTCAGAAGTTCATTGCTATGCCACATTATTTGAATTTGTGTTCCAGTATAATTGAATTAAATACCTATTTAATTGTGACAAAATTGCATCAAAGAAGATTTATGACTCAAATTATCCGGAGAATTCCACCTGTGTCAACTTAGCCTTTATAATGTTTGTATTATGGAATATTAAGACTTTTTCTACATACCCCAACATGAAGGTTTGGGCAGATTTGTGAAGAATTTAGATGAAAACTGCTTCAATAATCAGAACAATTAATGACAAAGCAACATTTTCCCCTGAGTTAGTCAGATAATTTCAGGTCTGTAGATCAGGCTTAATAATTCAAGTGACAACTTTCCCATTTAATATTAAGAAGAAACTTTCATTGCAATGGTTAGAGTCACATTTAGCATGAAATCTACTCACTCAATACATTGTTATGTTATGATGCATTACAGTGCCTTATAGTACCTCATATCATCTTTCTTATATTATATATTATCTATCATATATCAATATTCAGTAAGATCACTGAACAGAATAAAAAGATAAAAGATTAAAATAAATATTTATCTCAAAATTAGCAACAAAAATGTTGCATGTTGATTAAAAGTTTCCAACTCTGTAAATGATATTTAAATACAAAGTGATTTAAGCAGTTCTGTGCTGGAGTTGCAATATATTTTTGTCCATAGTTATATTTTCTTCATGATTTATCTGGAAGTGAGAACCTTTTTATTTTTTTTTAAGTTTTAACTCCATATTTGAAATAATTATCATTCTAATTTTAATTAAAATGCTTTTGTTGTGGCCTTAACAGAGTATTTATGATTTCATTTAAGGAAAAGGTAAAGTATGAAGACATAAACTAATGAGGGATTTCCAAAGTACTTACCCTTAACAATTATAAATTTCCCAAACACTTATAACAAAGTTCAGGATCAATATAGATCCATTTCAGAGATTTCCCAAGATTTTATACCTCTAAAAATTTTAAGTGTGCTTTTTTGAAATTCAAGAAGCAAAAGTTTTTTTTTGATCTTCATGTAGTGCTAATGGTTCATCTGCCCCTCAAACAAATTAATGAGTTAATTAATTAACAGAGAGCAAATTTAATCTACCTCTTTTTTACTTTCCTGAAAGAAGGTTTTTGTGACATCATTTTTTTTTTATTTTGATGAATAGTATTTTATTTTTTTCCAATTACATGTCAAGATAATTTTCAACATTGTTTTGTAAAACTTTGTGTTGTAATTTTTTACCCCATTCCCTAAGACAGCAAGCAATATATGTTCAATATTTACTTTCCTTTTAAAGATATTTCAACATTTGTAATGTTGTGAAAGAAAAATCAGACCAAAAGGAAAAAAAAAGCTATAAGAAAGGAAATAAACAAACAAAAATATGAAACTACTATGCTTTGATCCACATTCAGTCTCCATGGATGTGATTATCATCTTTCTGGATGTGATTAGCTCTTTTCATCCCAATTGACTTATCTAAAAACAATACCAATAGGTATAAATTTAAAAAATAGCTTTATATGAGCCTATGAATCCCCAGAAAAATTAGAAAATTACATTAAGAAAAGGTAGAAAAACTTTAAAAAGGAAAGAAGAAGAAAAGGGCTTGGCTCAATTCAATGTTTTTATTCAATTTTGTATTAACAAGTGAAAACTACATTGTACAATAGATAAAACACTATGAGAAAGACCATGATTCAAATATCAGCCTTTCACTTTTACTAATTCTACAATCCTGGACAAGTCACTAAATCTTTGTTTTTTAGTTTCACCATCTCATAGGAATATTGTGAACATAAATGAAATATTTGATGTTAGCTCTCAATACTCTACTTGTGTCATTTGTTTTTAATTGAGGTCAATTTCCCCCAAAAAATGCCTATAAAATCTGTGGTTAATGGGCAGGGCCAAGGTGGTGGAAAGTAGATATGTCTCTATCTGAGCTCCTCCAAGTGTCCATCAGATCAACAGCAAATCAAACCAGTGAACTTATTGTGGAGTGATGACAAAAACCACAAATATTTGAAGTACAACAAATTTTCAGAAAATAATTTGGAAGAATTTGGAAAAGGTCTGTTTCAATTCAGCGGGATGGGAGGCAGCAAAGCCCAGACTCAGTGTACAAACCTGGGCAGGGAGCCAGGGTGTTGCCACAGTCTGCAAATTGGGAAATCTACTGTGAGGCTCTCAGTCTACTCAGTTCTGGTTACAAGACAGTAGTTCACCAAATTTGCTGTTAGATCCTTAAAGCAAATACAAAAGGCAATTATTAGCCTCTTAAACCCAGAAAAAAACTTGGAACCTGGCCATGCCTACTCTGCACTAGAAGTAAGTCAACAGCACTGAAGCCAGGGCAAACTAAAGTAGCTATCACCCCTTTGCCTTAACAACAAAACCCAGCCTTTTAAAAATGAGCAAAACAGCAAAAATTACTCTGACCAGACCTCAAATTCCAAGGATCCTAAAGGCAAATCATCTCCAGATGATCCTCCAAAGGGTGATATGAGTTGGTCCTAATTTCACAAGGATATTTTGGAAGAATTAAAAAAGGATCTTAAAAGAGACTCAAAAGAAAAATGTGGAAAGGAAATGACATCTTTACAGTAGGATTTGGAAAAGGAAAAACAGAAATTATCTGAAGAAAACTCCTTAAAAGGTAGATTTGATTAAATGAAAAAGCATATAGCTCCTTAAAAAATAAAAATGAAAAAGAAACCAATTTATTGAAAAAATAAAATCTGGGAAGTGCAATGAAAAAAAACTCATTTAAAACTTCAATTGCCTAAAAGGAAAAGAAGAGAAAAAAGCTAATTGAAGAAAATAATTTATAAAAAATTGAAACTGAAAAAATGAAAGTGAATGACTTAGACTTCAAAAATCAGTCAAACAAAACTAAAGAAAATGAAAAAAGAGGAAAATGTAAAACACTTCATTGAAAAAAAAGAGTTAGGAGATTTAATCTAAGAATTGTTGGACTTTCTGAAAACCATGATGAAAAATGAGACTAGCCATCAATTTTCAGAAAATCATCAATGAAAACTGCCCTGATGTCCTAGAACCAGAGAGTAAAATAGACTCTGACAGAATTCACAGATCACTTCCTGCAAGAGACCCCAAAATGAAAACTCCAAGGAACATTGTAGCTAAATTTCAGAATTACAAAATAAAGGAGAAAATATTGCAAGCAACCAGAAGGGGAAAAAAAAATCAAATATTGAGGAGCCACAATCAGGATTATCCAGCACCTAGTAGCTTCCACTTTAAAGGCTCAAAGACCATAGAATCTGATATTCCAAAAGGCAAATGAACTTGGGTTGCAGCCAGGAATCAACTATTCAGCAAATGTGCACATTTTCTTTCAAGGGAAAAGATGGACATTCAGTGACATAGATGATTTTAATTTATTTCTGATAAAAAGACCAAAGCTGGTGCATTCAATGCTGAATAGAAAATTTGATCTTCAAATACACAACTCAAGAAAAGCACTAAAAGGTAAAAAGGAAAAAAAAACATAATTTTCTTTTAAAAGTAAAAAAGCTGATATCCCTATACAGGAAGATATATATACACATATGTATACACACATATGTATACACACACATACACACATACATATATATATATATACACACATATACACACAAACACACACACACATATATATGTATATACATATATATGTGTGTGTGTATATATATATATATATAACATTTGAAATATATATCTTTGTTATGGATATACTTAGAGGATGCAGATATAATTTGATTTTTATTATGGTGATGTAAAAATGAACCTAGAGGAGGAAAGGTGTTTCTACTGAAAAAAAGAGGAAAATGGAGTTAAATTGGGATAAATTACATCTCATGAAAATGCAATAAAGATCAATTACAATTGAACTAAAAGGGGGTGGGGATGAGCATTGTGTGAATATCACTCTCATCAGATTTGGCTCAAGGAGAGGATATCAGACATATTTATCTTCACAGGGATTCCTGTGTCACCTTATAGGGAAGTAGGAAGGGAAAGGGGAAATTAAAGGGGGAGGCTAAAATAAGGAATTACAGAAGTAGAAGAAGAAAGGTATAAGAAAGTTGAAGGGGCTGCAAAAGGGGAAGGCTATTTGTGGGAGAGGTTGATAAGTAATAAAATACTGGGGAGGAGGGAAAGAGGGAAAGGGAAGAACAAAGTTGACCTGGGGGTAAACTAGATGGCAGGAAATTAATATTTAGTAATTTTATGTATGACAGTGTGTGGGATGAACTCTTCAATAAAATAGAAGCAGATAACAGACTGGATTAAAAGCCAGAATCCTGCAATTTGTTATTTACAAGAAACACATTTAAAGCTGAGTGATATATTCAGATTAAGGATAAAAGACTACAGCAGTATTTGTTATGCTTCAGCTAAATTTAAAAAAAATTAAATTAAATAAAAAAAAACAGGGGTAGATCCTGGTTTCAGATCAAGTAAGAAGCAAGAATAGTTTTAATTAAAAGAGATAAAGAAGGAAACGACATCCTACTTAAAGGTACCATAGATAACTCAAGATATATGCACCAAATTGTACACAAATTTAGACAGCAAAACTATACTCATGGGGAATCTCAGCTTTGCTCTTTCAGAACTAGGTAAATATTATAACCACAAAATGAATAACAAAGAAGTTTAAAAGGTAAATAGAATTTTAGTAAAAGTTAGGTATGATAGACCTTTGGAGCAAATTGAATAGAGACAGAAAGGAATATACTTTTTTCACAACAGTGCCTGATACCCATACAAAAATTGACCATATATTAGGGAATAAAATCCTCAAAATCAAATGCAGAAAAGAAGAAATAGTAGGTGTTTTTTCAGCTCATGATGCAATAAAAAATAACATGCAATAAAAGGCCAGGGGAAAATATATCAAAAATTAATTGGAAACTCAATAATCTAACTATAAAAAATGAGTGGGGGAAACAACAAATCAAATACACAATCAAGAATTTCATCGAAGAGAATGACAGTAATGAGACATACCATAATTTGTGTCAGCCAAAGCAGTTATTTAAAGAAATCTTATCTCTCTCAAGGTTTATTTGAGCAAAAAGTGAAGATCAATGAATTGGGTTTACAGCAAAAGTGCCTATTCAAAACCAAATTTTAAATTCTGAATGTAAAAAAGGAGATTAATAAAATTGAAAGAAAAATATTGAATTAATGAATAAAACTGATTTAAAAACCCAACAAAATAGATAAACCTTTAAGTAATTTAATTGCAAAAAAAGGAAAGAAGAAAATCAAATTGTTAGTCTCAAAAATGAAAAGAGAGGACTTTCCATCAATGAAGAGGAAATTAAAGCAATAATTAGGAGCTATTTTGCCCAGATTTATAATAAATATGATAATCATTGTGAAATGGAAGTATAACTACAAAAATATAGATTGCCCACATTGACAAAAGAGAATAAAATTATTTAAATAGTTCCATTTAAGGAAAAAATAGAACAAACTATTAATCAAATCCATAAGAAAAATTTTCCAGGGCCAGATGGATTTACATGTGAATTCTACCAAACATTTAAAGAACAAGTAATTCCAATATTATATGAACAATTTGAAAAAATAGTGATAGAAGGAGTCCTACCAAATTCCTTTTATGACACAGATATGGTGCTGATATGTAAAGCAGGTAGGAAAACAGAGAAAAAAATATAGACTGATTTTCCTAATGTATATTGATGCAAAAATTTTAAATAAAATAGCAATGAGATTACAGGAAGTCAATCACATGATAATGCACCATGACCAAGGAGGATTTATACCAAGAATGCAGGTCTGGTTGAACATTAGGAAAACTATTAATATAAGTGAATATATCAATAAAAAACTACCAAAAATCATATGATTATCTCAATACATGCATTTGATAAAACCCAACAGCCATTCCTATTAAAAACATGAGGGAGCAAAGGAATAAATGCAGTTTTCCTTAAAATGTTCTGTAGCATCTAATTAAAACCGCCACCAAGTATCATATGTAATGGGGACAAAGTAGAACCATCCCCAATAAGATCAGGGGTGAAACAAAGTTGCCCAATATCATCATTACTATTCAATATTGTACTAGATGTGTTAGTTTTGATGAGGAGAAGAAAAAAGAGAATAAAGGAATTAGAGTATGTAATGAGAAACCAAATTTTCACTATTTGCAGATGATATGATGGAATACTTAAAGAATCCTAGAGAATGAACTAAAAGCTAGTAGAAACAATTCACAACTTTAGCAAAGTTGCAGTATGCAAAATTCATCCACATAAATATCAGCATTTTTATATTTTACCAATAAAGTCCTGCCACAAGAGATACAAAAAGAAATTCCATTTAAAATAACTTTAGATAAAATAAAATACCATCAAAACCAATTAGTACTGGGTAAGAAACAGAATAGTTGATCAGTGGAACAGGTTAGGTTCACAAGATAAAATAGTCTATTAGTATTGCAATCTACTGTTTGACATATTCAAAGACTCCAGCTATTGCGATAAGATCTTACTATTTGACAAAAATTGCTGGGAAATTGTAAATTAATTTGGAAGAAATTAGGCATTGACTCACACCTAACACCATATACCAAAATAATATCAAAATGAGCTCATGACTTAGATATAAAAAATGATATTATAAGCAAATTAGAAGAACAAAAGATAATTTACCTCTCAGATCTGTGGAGAAGGAAGGAATTTGTGACCAAAGAAGAAACGACTAGCAGGATGATTTCAGATAGGCCTGAAAAGACTTCCATAAACTTTTGTTAAGTAAAGTAAGCAGAACCAAGAGATCATTGTACATGGCAACAAGAGGATTATGCAATGATCAATTCTCATGGATGTGGCTCTTTTCAACAATAAGTTGATTGAGGTAAGTTTCAATGATCTGGTGATGAAGAGAGTCAGCTACATCCATAGAGAGGACTGTGGGAACTGAGTGTTGATCACAACATAACATTTTCACTCTTTTTTGTGTTGTTTGCTTGCATTTTATTTTCTTTCTCATTTTTTTTTCTTTTTGACCTTATTTTTCTTGAGAAACAAGACAATTATGTAAATAAGTATACATATGTTGGATTTAACATATATTTTAACATGCTTAACATATATTGGGTTACTTGTCATCTAGAGAAGGAGTGAGGGGAAGGGAAGGAATTTAGAACACAAGGTTTTGCAAGGGTCAGTGTTGAAAAATTGTCCAGGGATATGTTTTGAAAATAAAAAGCTCTAATAAAAAACAATTGGTAAAAGATGTAGGACGAGAAAAAGAGAAAATCATGTAAGGAGGAAAAGAATGAAAAATATGTATGTAGAAGATGCCATACTCTGTTAGAAAGAGTTCTGTAGGTCCTTGAAAAAAGATAATTAAAAGGGAGTATCAATCTTCTTACATTTACTTTGAATTCTACCATGTTATGTCTATATTTCAGAGATGTTTGGAAAGGACATGAAGTGGGATGTGAGGGATATAATGATGAGGTATTTATATAAAGCATGATTTTACATATCATTGTGTAAATAAAAATTTTACATGTCAATAGAAATAGGGCTACAGAGGTCAATCAACATAAATCTAACAGAGTATGGCATCTTCTATGCCAAACCCAAACTACTTTTTTTTGCCTTTCCTAGTTTCTATTAAATTTTATAACAGTTAGAATATCCATTACATACCATTATAATTCTAAATTATTCAATTCATATATATTTTTCATTCTTTTCCTCCTTACATGATTTTTAAAAAGAAAATGTTAATGATTTCATTGAATTTAAAAATGTATTACAAAGTATTATTTATAACTTAAGCAACAGGGTATAGTGGAAAAATAGCATTGGAATGGAGATCAAGAATCACCTCTTTTTATTCTAGATTTGCCAATAATCTGTTATGTGATTTTTAAAATTCATTTAGCTTCTCTTGGCCTCTACTATTTTTTGCAAAGAAATAATGTAAGTGAACAAGAACACCTCTGGCTCTAAAGGTCTACTGTTCTTTAAATCATTCCACTACCATGCATCACATTGTCATGTACTCTACTTTCAAAATGTTTCACAGGAAAATTAATACCCTTTAAATTAGGCACTAATGCAGAGATTCTCGAGCATGATGTAAGATTTGTTTTGAATATTGGGTCTAAAACTATCTAAGAGACTTGGGGTGAGTGAGTTTTGTTTTTTCCTTGGCCCATCATAAGTTATCCCTAAAATGAGAAGTTGGAACTTGAAAATATCTATGATATTTTCAGAGATTCAGAGCTGGGAAACATAAATCCCCGGAATGACAGTAACAGCATGTGCTGATAAAAAATTTTTAAAACAGTTTTGAAAAACAATTCCTTCATTCAGATTTACAAAATCATTTACAGTAAGAGAAAATTATGGGAAAGAACAATGATTTTATTGTCTTGACTTTATAATAACTAATTCCATTTTTGCTTACTAGCTGTGGGGCCATTGGCAAATAATTTAGCCTTTATCTGCCTCATTTTTTTCTTCTCTAAAACAGATAATATTTATGTTTCCTATTTTATAAGGTTTTTGTGAGAATTAAATGGCATATCCTAATTTAAGTAATTTATAGGCCATAACATTCTCTATTAATATGAGAAGCAATATTGTGTTATGGACAGTGAGCCAGACTTGAAACAGGATGAATTTGGTTCAAATTCTGACTCTCATATGTGTTTACTATGTTATCAAAAGAAAGTCAAGTAATTTCTCACTCCCAGAGAAAGCTCTTTGAGGATTTATGTGACAGACAAGCCTCCCCTTGTATTGGTAGCAGAAATTTCCAGATGGTGAGTCATCCATACAGACATAAACTGTCCAGACTGGTTAAATCAATCAATTGATTTCTATAAAATATAAGAAACACTAAATTCTAATGGTACCATTTTTTCTTAAACATCTTAAACATTTCTCAGTTAAGACATTAGTGTTATTTCCCACAATATTTTTGAGTGACTTTAAAATAGGAAGGATAGAATATAGAGGTGGCAAAAAAATAGTACTTTCTCAGACCTTCAAAAAAAGGGTTTGTTTCTTTCATTCCACTTTTTATCTTTATATACCCATACATTTTCATCTCTTTTTAAATGCTATCTTGATAAATGGCAGTGTCTTTCAATTAATATTTTCCTTAGTACTCCACCTCTGTTCTTCATGATACCATGTGCATTCATATAATCTATAAAGCATTCTGGCTTTAGCCATTCACTACCAGTTAACATTCATTTTGTTTTGTATTCTGGCTTTTTATTTTTCTTTAGATTTGTCATACTTTTATTTTAATGTGATTGCCATCATCAGTAATATAAAAATTAGCAAATTCATTAAATTATTAATAAATAAGAAGCATTTTTTCTAACTAGTAGTGATTTTTCCACAAGAAAATGAAAGTTTTGGTTATTGATTTCAATGAGCTTCCAAGCCACAAGATCTGGAAATATTAAAGTTATATCTCCATGATGCAATATTACATCTTAAAAATAGAAAATTCTTCAGTTTTTTTATAGAAAAGATGGAAATTCACAACTATCTATCAATTTAGTGATTTTTCTCCATACTCTTTTACACTCAATTATTTAAGGGCTGCTTTTTCCCATTGGATCCTTAATTCAAATTCTAACTGCCCAGTGGCTATCTCAGACATCCATTGAAGTACCCCAGACAGGCTGAGTTTTCAGGTGTTGCAGTTTGTCCTATTACAGACTCTGGGATTAGTTTTCTTTCCCAACATGAAATGAATCAAAACAAAAACAACATCCCTTACAAACTAGAGCACACATTGTTTTTTCTTGGAGAAGGAAAATAAAATGTTCCATTAGATGTTATAGTCAGACAGACTTAAAATCCAAGGCTATCTCTGACAAGAGTAGTATGGAATTAATTACCTTTCTAAAGAAGATGCAGTATCAGCTTCAGAGATGCTATTTAAAACTTAAATGTTCCATTTTGAAATTACTTGGGAAGAAAAAAAATCAGTATTTGATACTGATATTAATATCACTATCAGTAGAATAAAAGGTAAGGACTAAAGTATCAGTGACTGAAAATAAGTTCATAAAAATGAAAAATAACAGATTAGTTATCCACTGACTCATATCTTAAAATCCCAATCATAGGGAATGAAATAAACTTAATATGTGACAGTAAAAGTTTGATTATGATTGTAACAGCCTCCTTTATGTGATAAATATGCAGAGAAATTCATTTCCCCCTAAAATGACATTTTTGGCTCTCTTTTTGCAATGGGAACAATTCAAAAGATGCTATAGGATCTAAGTTTAGCCTGTTGATAGGAGATTTTTATCTGATAGTTAAGTATCCTATTACTTCAAAATATTATCATTAGGACCCTTCTTAACACCCTTTTAGTTAATGCTGAAAATGTGATAGATATTTTCCTAGAAAATTTGGGACTGACAGAAATAGGACAAAGGTTGTGGTAATCAGATTCTTAATAAAAAGCAGGACCTTTTTGTTTGTTTTGTTGGTTTGTCCTAAAGTTGTAATCTCATGCATATAGGGAATTAATGATTATGGTAACTATCTTTACAGATGATACAGATTAACAACTCAACTCTACCTAATATTCTTGTTTATTATTTGTGGCCATGAGAGGTCAACTGACTTAATCATGGCTACAAAGCTAATGTGCATCAATGTGGGATGCAGGATTAGAACTGATTTTGTTTTCTGTTTTTTCCCCCCAGAGCAGCCATCCAGTCCCTTGTCCATGGTTCCCCTCAAGAGAAAAGTTTTACCCTTTGAATTTCTTCTTATGTTAAGTGCATGTGTGTCCCATTTTAAGAAATTAAAATTCAATGCATCTATTAAGAATTGAATATATGTGGTACCAATATGTTAACCTTTGGTGATACAAACAAGATTTTATTAACATTTCTCAATAGACATATTATTGTGTAATAAAATACATAATGGATTAATTAGACAATAATTTGAAGAGGAAGAGTGTATTAACAATGATGGAGAACAGCAAAGATATTCAATGGGAATTATTACTTGAGGTCCTCTTTGAAGAAAGTTAAGGATTCTAAGAGAAAATGGTTAATGTTTTCCAGGTGCTGTGCTCTGAATTGAATTAGCCCAGAAGAAAAGCAAGATAGTTTGATGCTATCAATGGATATGGGTCATTGCCCTTAGATAGTCTAGGATTTTCCTGTAAACAATTCCTTTGATGAAATGTAAATGATGAGATTTTATTTGATGATGAAATTAGCCTATGAGTTTTCATTAAGGCATACCACAGTCCCCAAAGAAAAAAGAATAATGAAGACAAATGATTCTTGCTTGTTCCAGACCACAAATCCATAAATAGTACCCACTTCATGATAAAAGCGATTAAAGTACTGGGAGGGGGAAAAGAAAAACTCATTAGCATTTTAACAAGATTTTCTGTATATAATATACTATACATTATATGTTTGTACTATATAAAATTTATGAAATACTGGTAATACTGAATCCATTTCACAAACAAAGCTTTATTGTTCTAAATATATCCAGCTACTCTTTTTAGAGAGACTCATGCATCACCTCAATAGACTCCAGGGAATCATTTTTGACAGATATGTAGCAGTGAGGGCAAATGTTGATGTGAACTTTGCTCATGGAGCTTCACTCTCTGATGGATAGCAAATTTGAGAGGTCAGCAACATAATCTCAGTTGAAGGAGAACATAAGGACATACCATTTATCCATGTTCAAAATTCATGAACTGAAGACATTTAGTTTCAATCATGATAAACTGTCAGTACAAAAATAAGTGACATATTTCCTGGCTCATTCTATTTCTTAGCAGTCATGAAACTGACATGCTCATCAGTTCACATTTGGCATTTGAAGTACTTATATCATCTATAAACTAGAGACTAATGAGGTATAAGTGTTTAGGTTATGATCAAGGTGTTAAAGATGAGCAGTTGAGTCAGACAATCATGGCCATAATATCTCTTCTCTAGAAAAATAACTTCTGATATCCAGATTTCTTCTATTCAGTCTCAGCAATCTGCAGGAGTGCAATCTTGACACACAGGATCCAGAGCTAGCTTGTTTTGAGACAGCATTCAAATATGGTTAACAGAACATGTGTCCCAGATTATATGAAATATACTTCTCTGCATTCTCATTCATCAAAAAACAATAGATAGTATGAAAAGACTATTGAGAAAAATCTCTCCTTGCTACCAATGGGAATGGAAATATATACCCATTGTAGATGCTCATTTTTTTCTTTCATATAAGGTAGAAAAAAAAAATTAGAATAGAGGATAAGGAAGGTCATGTATCCATAACTCTTCTCCACTAGAAAGACTAAAGATTGTAGGAATAGTCTTCCAGAGTGATGTGACTTTCTTTTCTTTTCATCAAAAATTTTGGTCAGTTTTGATAATATAACTTCAGTGTGTATTACAAATTCTTCAAACAAATAAACAGATTTGATTCAAAGGAAGAGCAGATTTCACACAGTAGCTTCCATCTGTTTATGTACAGTGATAAAGCAACATGCATGGAGAAAATGGAGTGACTAAAGTGAAGTGATGCATTCTAATCCATAAAAATGGGCAAATTAAGAACACAGAGGTTTGCTTTGCTGCAATAAGAATAATTACATTAGCGATGTCTTTTTCTCTTGAAAAAGAGAAAAGTGACATGATAGCTGAAGAGAAAAATAAAATAATGTGACACAATTAAGATTTTGCATTTCTTGAAGCTAGCTAATTCATAGTTATTAAAAGCAACCTTGGTTACACTTATTTTTTCTATGATCTTTCAGAGCTATGGTCTCCTTTGGTCACTCCTGTACTGGTAGTTAATAAATGGAAGAATTCAGAAAAATATCCAAGATTCAATTTAACA
>JAJPUD010022057.1:0-21202 GCA_023553655.1 Myrmecobius fasciatus | reverse complement strand
ATAAAGCAGTGGTCATCAAAACCATTTGGTACTGGCTAAGAAATAGAGCAGTTGATCAGTGGCACAGAATAGTTTATCAGGACAATCTAGGCAATAACCTTAACCATCTAGTATTAGATAAACCCAAACACCCCAGCTTTTGGGATAAATACTCACTATTCGGCAAAAACTGCTGGGAAAATTGGAAACTAGTGTGGAAGAAATTAGGGCTTGACCCATACCTAACACCACATACCAAGATAAGATTTAAATGGGTTCATGATCTAGATATAAAGAGGGACTTTGTAAGCAAGTTAGAGGAACGTAATATAGTTTACTCTCAGACCTGTGGAGATGGAATAAATTTATGTCCCAAGAAGACCTGGAACTCCTAATTGAACACCAGATGGATAATTTTGATTATATTACGTTAAAAAGTTTCTGTACAAACAAAACAATTGCAGACAAGATTAGGAGGGAAGCATCAAATTGGGAAATCATCTTCACATTTAATGGTTCTGATAAAGGCCTCATTTCTAAAATTTATAGAGAATTGTCTCATATATATAAGAATTCAAGCCACTCTTCAATAGATAAGTGGTCAAGGGATATGAACAGAAAATTTTCAGATGATGAAATTAAAACCATCTCTAGTCATATGAAAAGTTGCTCCAAATCACTATTGATCAGAGAAATGCAAATTAAGACAACTCTGAGGTACCACTACACACCTGTCAGATTGGCTAAAATGACAGGAAAAGATAACGATGAATGTTGGTGGGGATGTGGGAAAACTGGGACACTAATACATTGTTGGTAGAACTGTGAACGGATCCAACCATTCTGGAGAGCAATTTGGAGCTATGCTCAAAAAGTTATCAAACTGTGCATACCCTTTGACCCAGCAATGTTTCTACTGGGCCTATATCCCAAAGAGATGTTAGAGGAGGGAAAGGGCCCCATATGTGCAAGAATGTTTGTGGCAGCCCTTTTTGTAGTGGGTAGAAACTGGAAACTGAAGGGATGCCCATCAATTGGAGAGTGGCTGAATAAATTATGTTATATGAATGCTATGGAATATTATTGCTCTGTAAGAAACGACCAGCAGGATGATTTCAGAGAGACCTGGAGGGACTTGCATGAACTGATGCTGAGTGAAACGAGCAGAACCAGGAGATCATCATACACAGCAACAACAGTATTACTTGATGATCAATTCTGATGGACATGGCTCTCTGCAACAAAGAATTGTCTCAAACCAGTTCCAATTGTTCACTGAAGAAAACCATATACACCCAGAGAGAGGGACATGAAATATGGACCACAATGTAACATTTTCATGATCTCTATTGACATTTGCTTGCATTGTGTTGCCTTTCTCTGATTCTTTTTTTTTTCTTGTAGATAGGATTTTTCTTGCATAACTTCTCAAGCATTTCCACATTATTAACATGTAGTGGACTTCCTGCCATCTAGGGGAGGGGAGGGGACTGGGGGTAAAATTTGTAATGGAAAGCTTTGTAAAGATCAATGTTGGGGAACTACCCATATATATGTTATACAAATAAAAAGCTTTAATAAAAAACAACAACAACAACAACTTTATTTTGATGTGTGTATATTAACACGTAACTCTGTGCGGCATTCACTACTGCATTTAAATTTAATCTCTGCTAAAGATCATCTGGGTTAAATTTAAGGATCACATGAGATGCTATAAATATCCTTCATGATAATTGTGGCAGGTATACTTGTTAAAGAGAGGATAGCTCCATCAATTTTTATACATTTGTCTCTTAGCTTCATTGGGATCTTCTTTTCTGCAAAATATGTTTGCATATTTCCCAACACTGGGACATTTTCACATTTTTGTTTTTTACACCGAGCTAATTCATTTTTTAATGTGACTTTTTTTTATTCTACTGCATGGTTGACAAACCTCAAAGTCAGTAGGTGGTCAATGGAAACAGGCTCCCAATACTGTAAGAAGAGTAGGTATAAGTTGAAATGTCTTAGAACAATATCTTTCAACACTAGATATAGTATCTCTAAAACTGCAGAAGCCTTTTATTTAAAGTGGAGGCATATCCCAAAGGGACTGGATATCTCAGACCTTAATTATATCATGTGTAGCCTAATACCTATGGTCCATAGTTTGTCACCTCTCTTATATCACAGATGGATTTTTTTATCCATATGCTTGGAAATGAAACTGTAACAAGATAGTTTCAATTATAATTTTCTGTTAAACCAATCAGCTATGTCTTGTTTACTGGTATAATCAACAGCCAGTATCACTAGATCTCTGCCTAGGGAGAGAGTGTCTATATTTGGTGAGCTGTATAAAAGGATTTCTCCAGGGGTAGCTAGGTGGCGCAGTGGTTAGAGCACCAGCCCTGAAGTCAGGAGGACCTGAGTTCAAATCTGGTCTCAGACACTTAACATTCCCTAGCTGTGTGTGACCCTGGGCAAGTCACTTAACCCCCAATTGCCTCAGCAAAAAAAAAAAAAAAAAAAAGGATTTCTCCAACTGGTTCTTACAACAAAAACATCAATTTAGTTTCTTGGCCATTCACTAATAATTCAGGTCCTCCTTACCTCTCCCCTCATTTCCTTGCTTCTAGTTTCCCTTTATTTAATATTTAACAGAGCTACCAAAATAAACTTCTAAATGCATGTACCTATTTTACTTCCCTACTAAAGCATCTATAGTGGTTCCTTATTGCCTGTAGGATAAAATAAAATTATTCAGTGTTATATATAAAGTCCTTCATCATCTGGCTTTAATCTACCTTTCCAGATTTACTCATGTTATTTTCTTTCTTTTATTGTTCCAGTCAAACTGTCCTACTTTATTTGTCCTAATTTTTCATTCCATCTCCTTCCTATATGTGAAATCATATCTCCCTCCTATCTGCTCATCCCTTTTATCTGGAATGCCCTATCTTCTCACTCCTGCTTTTTATTATGAAGAATTATTTTTGTGTATTTACACAGGCAAATCAAAATTGTCTTTGCTTGGAAGAATATGGGGTGTACTGGAAAGGGAAGAGAAAGAAGAAACCAAAGCATAAACTATGTAATACAATATTAGAAAAAAGTTGTAAGTGAAAGATTAGATTCATCTCTAAATTTGATATCTATAACAGTGGCCTCTATATGAGAAAGGGAAGATATTCACAGTCAGATTATAGGAAATATTGTTAAATAATCTGGTGCTAATTTGGAATTCATGTTAGTAATTCCTCCTTGTAACCATCATTTCTTTAGAGGAAGATAACTAGTTGGTTTATAAAGGCCCAACCCAGTAGGTAATCAAAGTTTTTGTACAAACACATATCCCTTGGGCTTTGAATTTCATTAGAGCTCCCCCAAATTATTGGAAATAGAGGGAGCACATTCTTTTGTTAGCACAAGCAAATATTTGCCACTCTAAATTAACTTCCACATTGATCTCAATGGGGCAGCTATGGTACTAATAGGATATAAAGAGCAATCAAAGAAAAATAAACCAAGAAAACATAGTTCTACACTTATTGACACCTAGGAAATCAAAAGAATGACAAAATGGAATAAAATGTGAAACCTATCTTTGAGAAAATAAATTACTTAGAATAATAGGTCAAAGAGCGATATTTTAAGAATTACTGGGCAACCTAACAATAATGATCAAAAAAGAATCTAAAAATTGCAGTAAAAGAAATTATAAAGGAAAACTGTGATGGTATCCTAGAACCAGAATGTAAAATTATACTTAAAATAATCCATTGATGACCTCCTGAAAGAGATCCCAAAATGAATATCCCAGGAATATTATAGCCAAATTCTAAAACACCAAAATCAAGGAGAAAATATGAAAAGTAGCCATAAAGAAACAATTCACAAATCACAGAGTCAGGATAATACAAGATCTAATAGTTTCTACAGTAAATAAATGAAGAGCTTGGTATGATATTCCAAAAGGCAATATAACTAGGGGGAAACTGATATTTAATGAAATAAGTTTTAAAACATTCTTGATGAAAAAACTGCATTTGAATCTTAAAAATCACTTTCAAATATAAATTCAGAAAGGGTTTTTTAAGGGGCATAAAAATATAAACATGAAAGAAGTTAATAAGGGATTCAGTAGGGTCAAACTATTCACATGCTTATATGAGGGAAAATGATATTTGTAACTACTAAGAACCTTATTCTTATTAAATCAGTCAGAAATTTGACTTTGAATTGATTATGATAGAATGATTTTTTAAATTAAAAGTTGAATTAAAAAATAAATTAAAAAGAAATGCATTAGAAGAAGGAGTAAGATATGGAAGAATTAAGCAATGAAGCAAATTATCTCACATAAAAGAGGCACCAAAAACCCTTTTTACAATTGAAGGTAAAGAACCAGAATTCTCTCAAAGGGAAGTTAACATATACATTTATTTGAATATATAAATATATCTTCCAGTAGGTAAGTAGGAGAAGAAGGGGAAAAGACAAGGGTCTAGAGGTTAATAGAAGGGAGACTGAATTAAGAGAACTAAAATAGAAGCAAAATAGATTTTTGGGAAGAGACAAAGTAAAAGAGAGAAATAGAAGAATGAAAGGGGGAAAACAAGATGGGGAGAAATGCATGGTTAGTAATTAATTATAACTGTGAATGTAATTCGGATGGTTGGTTACAAGAAATACACTTGAAGCAGAGAGACACATATAAAGTAAATATAAAGACACATATAAAGTAAATATATATATTCTTTAGATGGAGTAAAGTAAAGCAAATAAAAATAAACAACAACACAGGTAACAATCATGATCTCTGACAAAAGAAAAGCAAAAATAGTTAAAAGAGATTATCAGAAAAACTACATTAAAAAAGTACCATGGACCCCAGCTTTTCAAATTGTGGGTGATGGCCCCATATTGGGTCTTGTAACTGAATATAGGGGTCATGGAATTATGATTTCTTTTTTTTTTCATTTTTACAGGGCATTTATTATCATCAAATCCAATGCAAAGCTGGAAACAATTAATCTGTTTTTAGAGCACACTTTGAATGGCTTAGATGGAACATGTTGCTGTCACAAAGAAAAAGAAAGTCTCATTTATTGCAAAATGTTCTTGCCCAAAAAGGCACTTCTGGTTATATCTAATTTTTTCCTAATGAAATTTTCTCAGTTGTAATTGGTAAGTTTAATGTCTTGCCTTTCATTGTATTAATTGGTGCACTTTTCCAGCAGTTTTTTGTCTGAAAGAGATGAAAACATCATCTCTTTACTGATGTTTCCGTACAGTTCCTCATCCACTTTTCCTTACTTGAAAGAACAATGAGCTAGATAATGTCAGTATCTTATGAAGTCGCCTAGCAAGTGGTTAGTTAATTTAAATTTCTTCTTCTCATTATTTATTTAATAGTTTTGGCACAAAAGGGAAGGCTTTCTATTATTTACTTCCCACTAATCTATGAGAAGAATGTCTGTCTAGCTTGTTTGACCTCTTAAGTTCAAAAAGATGTTAGAAAGTCTTGTTTTCTCATAGATACTTTTAAGGAGGAACAGTAAATATAAAATGAATATATTTCTCTTTCTTGTTTTCTTTTTATTATATATTCCTTTTGTTAATACTGTGTAGCCTTGTCGTGTGACCGTGATAATCATGTTGAATCCTAGAGACATCAGGACATAAGATATTTCTCTTTCCTTTTTTAAGTATTCTTGGCTGTGGCCAGGTCAGGGGTCACTACCAACAGTCATATGGAGAAATTATCCTGGAAGGAGGCCCAGACAGCTTTTATCTGACCATAGAGATGTTTGATAACTACACCAAAGAAAATTGGTTGTTGTTGTTGTTGTAATTAAAGATTTTTATTTGCAAAACATATGCATAGGTAATTTTTCAACATTGAACTTTGCAATGCTTTCTGTTACAAATTTTTTCCTCCTAAACCCCACCCCTAGATGGCAGGAAGTCTAATACATGTTAACTATGTTAAAATATTTGACAGATAGAATATATGTGTATATATAAATATGTATATATACACACAGTTATCTTGCTGTACAGGAAAAAAACCTGAGAAGGAAAACATAATGCAAGCAAACATCAATAGAGAGTATGAAAATGCTATGTTGTTGTCCAGACTCAGACACAGACACAGATCTCACTCTCCCTGGGTGTATATGGCTTTCTTCATCACTGAATAACTGGAACTGTTTTGAACATCTCATTGTTAAAGAGAACCATGTCCTTCAGAATTAATCATCATATATTCTTATTGTTGCCAGGTACAATGATCTCCTGGTTCTGATAATTTCACTCGGCATCAGTTCATGCATGTCTCTCCAGGCCTCTCTGAAATCATCCTGCTGGTCGTTTCTTATAGAAAAATAATATTCCATGACATTCATATACTATAATTTATTTAGCAATTTTCCAATTGATGGGCATCCATTCAGTTTCCAGTTTCTAGGCACTACAAAAAGGGCTGCCACAAACATTTTTGCACATCTGGGACCCTTTCCTTCTTTTAAGATCTCTTTGGGATATAGGCCCAATAGAAACACTGCTGGGTCAAAGGGTATGCACAGTTTGATAACTTTTTGAGCAGAGTTCCAAATTGCTCTCCAGAATGGTTGGATCCGTTCACAGTTCCACCAACAAAATTAGTGTTATGTATTTGAGTCAATTCTCTATATATTTTAGAAATGAGGCTCATTTCTAAAATATACACAGAATTGTCTCATATTTATAAGCATTCAAGCCACTCTCCAATCGATAATGGTCAAAGGATATGAACAGACAATTTTCAGGTGAAGAAATTGAAACTATTTCTAGTCACATGAAAAGGTGCTCCAAATTACTATTGATCAGAGAAATGCAAATTAAGATAACTCTGAGATACCACTACACACCTGTCAGATTGGCTAAGATGGCAGGAAATGATAATGATAACTGTTGGAGGGGATGTGGGAAAACTGGGACATTGATACATTGTTGGTGGAAATGTGAACAGATCCAACCATTTTGGAGAGCAATTTGGAACTATGCTCAAAAAGTTATCAAATTGTGCATACCATTTGACCCAGCAGTATTTCTACTGGGCCTATATCCCAAAGAGATTTTAAAGGAGTTAAAGGGACCCACATATGCAAAAATGTTTGTGACAGCCCTTTTTGTAGTGGCAAGAAATTGGAAATTGAAAGGATGCCCATCAATTGGAGAATGACTGAATAAATTATGGTATATGAATGTTATGGAATATTATTGTTCTGTAAGAAACGACCAGCAGGATGATTTTATTTTTTATTTGTTTTTTGTTTTTTAATTTTTTTTATTAAAAGCTTTTTATTTACAAAACATATGAGTGATTTTTCTATATTGACCTTTGCAAAAAAACTTTTTTTCCAAGCTTTTCCCCTCCTTTCCCCCACCCCCACCCCTAGATGACAAGTAATCTAATACATGATAAATATGATAAATTATATGACAAATCCAATATATCTATACATATCTATACAGTTATCTTACTGCACAAGAAACATCAGATCCAGAAAGAGAAGAAAAAAAAAACAACCTAAGAAGGAAAACAAAATGCATGGAAATATTCACAGAAAGTGTTATAATGCTGTTGTGGTCCACACTCAGTTCCCACAGGCCTCTCTCTGGATGTATATGACTATCTTCATCGCTGAACAATAGGAACTGGTTTGAATCACATCATTGTTGAAGAGAACCATGTCTGTCAGAATTGATCATCGTATAGTCTTGTTGCTGTGTATAATGTTCTCCTGGTTCTGCTGATTTCACTCAGAATCAGTTCATGCAAGCCTCTCCAGGACTCTCGGAAATCATCCTGCTGGTCGTTTCTTACAGAGCAATAATATTCCATAGCATTCATATAACATAATCTATTCAGCCACTCTCCAATTGATGGGCATCCATTCAGTTTCCAGTTTCTAGCCACTACAAAAAGGGCTGCCATAAACATTCTTGCACATGTGGGTCCCTTTCCTTCCTTTAAGATCTCTTTGGGATATAATCCCAATAGAAACACTGCTGGGTCAAAGGGTATGCACAATTTGATAACTTTTTGAGCATAGTTCCAAATTTCTCTCCAGAATGGTTGGATCCGTTCACAGTTCCACCAACAATGTATCAGTGTCCCAGTTTTCCCACATCCCCTCCAACATTTGTCATTATCTTTTCCTGTCTTTTTAGCTAATCTGACAGGTGTGTAATGGTATCTCAGAGTTGTCTTAATTTGCATTTCTCTGATCAATAGAGATTTATATCCACAACACTTAATACAGTATTTGGAACATATCTATTGCTTAATAAGTGTTTATTAACTTAACTTGATTTGTGCACCATCACTCTAAAGAATAGTAACTCTGGTGTGCGTTTGCTAAACACTTTTTAGAGCTGCTTATCAACTTTTGGTGTCCATCTTTACCCAATTTTCACCTGTGGCTCTAAGAAGCTATAACATGTGCAGTAGTCACACTCTGGTAAGTCATCTCAGCAGATAGTTTAAACCAGGTTGAAGGTAGCTGAGAAGCCTAAAATTTATCAACAAGTTAGGAGGATGTCTACCCAAAATATGTGAAGACTTTCCCAAGCACAATGGGCACAATGAGGATAATCTCTTTCACTGACCATGAAGCAAATACTATGGAGGGTTTGGAACTTGGTCAGGTGTAAAAGATTCCAAGGTCATTCATTGCATCCTGGATCATCACCAGTCAAGAGGATTCCAAGTATTTAGAGTGAGGTGATGACTTTGTGCAATTCTGTCTCACTTAAATCCAATTATTATACAAATCAGGACATTACCCACAATATCATTGGCCCTTTTCAAAAAGAAAGAACAAAGGACAACAGATATTCATCATTAAATTCATGTCACTTATTCAAGTGATACTATCAGTGATTAAAAAAAAAAAAACATTCTGCAGTCAGAATAAAAGTCCAAATCTACCCAGGTGGGAAAAAGATCCATATTGAATGTTTTAGAATGGATTAGATTTGGAAAGTGCCTTTGGGTTTGTAAAATGGTAACAAATACTTTTTTTTTACTCTACATGTAATAGAATTCAATAGAATGAGGCTTTCAACTTCACCATCTGGTAAGTCACTCAGGTAAGCAATTTTGTTTGTACTGCTTACCTATACATTTTTGCCATCCCTCCTATGTAGCATTTTTCATTGTTTATTTATTTCCTTCATTAAAAAAAAAAAAAACAAGGCACAAACTCCAGGCTTTTGGAAATGGATGGAGGAGCAAATTTAGAGTAGAATGGGCACAGTCAAACATACTGCTGAAAGGTCTGTTTATTTTAGCACATGTGTTTTGCATGGCTGCTATCTTTAAGAGTTTCTCCCCAACTGTGCTGCCTGATGAGAGGGAATCACTTATGCAGAGCAGAATAGGACTTTATGTAAATACTTTTTTTTTTCATTAGAAAAAAATTTAGCTGACACCCAGGACTCAAACCCAGACTTGGATTATCTACAAAACATGCCTGCTCAAATATCTGAATGTACCAAATTTCTCCAAGTTAATATTAAGGCTAAAGTGAAAATGTGTTGAAAGTTGTTCCCTAAACCAGTCAACAAGAATTGTCAAGTGTTCACTTTGTGCCCAGTACTGTACTTAAGCCTTTTCCTCAGCATTCCAGGACATATAATACCTCAAAATGGACTTATAGGTTAAAAAAATTCATATGATCTTCATCAGATAGGATGTTGCTCCCTCTTTACCTGAGTGCAATGTACCATTTACTTTTCTTACTATAATTTGAAAACACAATACAATTCAGCACAATTCTGTATGGAGGAACAGTGTGGTACAGCAGGCCCTTGAAATCACGAGATATCTGGGTTCAAATCCTGCCATTGATCAAGCTACAAGGCTCTTTGACAGCTTTAGTACCTTTATCTGTAAAATTAGAAGGCAAAATGAGTACAAAGTAATAGGGATAGAATCTGTGATTTTCCTGGCATAGGAAACCCCTAGATGAGGAAGTTTCTTCTACCAAATGCAAGTCAGCATTATTTCTTTACCAGATACTTTTCTGCAGCAATGGTGTCAAATTGAAACTGAAATGGGGGCCACTAATCTATTACATAAGCATTCTTGTAAGGAGCATATTTTCTTAGTTTTAAAATATAATAATATTATCTATATTTTGTTGTATTTTTTATTTAATTAAATATTTCCCAATCACATTTTAATCTAGACAAGGTTACAATGAGGAGTGATCTGCTTCACATATGGTCAGTTGGCCATACATTTCACATCTGTGGCTTAGAGTGCAAAGAAGTTGATTGACTTGCTCAGGGTCACGAAATCAGTGTATGTCAGACATTAAATTGGAACTCAAGCTTTTTTCTTGTCAAGGTCAATTTTCTATCTAGTATCCTATGATAACTTAAAGTATAATGGGTGGTTTTTATTAACATCTTGATATTCCTTTGGGGAGAAAGGTTTTGATTCTAATACAATAATTGAAATGTATCTTCAATTTTGTAAAAATTCTATTAGTACAATGAAATAAATGTGATCATGGCAGTCTTGGGATCTTTGACCCATCCTTGGCTTCAAATGCAATGAAGATAAACTTTGTCATTTTCTTTAGCTCTCCATTTTAGCACAGTGGAATGTAAACTCCATAAAGACAGGGACTATTTCCCTTTTTCATTGGTGTATCCCCAGCACCTAGTATAATACTTAAATCATAGTAGATGCCAGGGTTTGAAATTCTAGACTATAATATACTAAATGCTATAAGTGTAGGTAGAAATCTCAAGGGAAGCAAGTGCCAGCAAATATAAAATACAGCAGACAAGTATCAGCAAGGATCAGGCTTATATTTAATTTGTGCTTATCTACTGGTCATGAAATCCATATAATGTGTTATTATAGCTCTTAAAGGTCCAGCTTAAAATAGCAAAATGCAGGAAATTCCAAGTTCGGGAAGAAATTTCTTCCTCAACCAGCCCACTTGGTGCCTAGATATTGCAGAGGTCCCTGAACTGTGGATAATTTTTCATTCTTCTCCATATGAATGTTAAGCTTTTTGTATAGTAAACTGAGCCCAGGACTTAGCCCCATTCTAAATCCCTTGGCTTTGGATGTTTGTAGCCAGACTGTTAGCGTTTTAAATTTCTTTTTCTTTTTATATCCAGAAGAAAAAAAAAATACCTTTGGATTCGGAAGAGGAAAAAGCCTAAAAGAATAAGATATATGATACACAATGGTCATCTCACTTACAAGGAAATCTACCAATTGAACTTATGAATATGTCATTTGGAAACATAGTCATGGGCCTTGAAAATAATCAGTTTGGGGTAGTTTGGAGAAAGTCATAAATGGAAATTTGTAACAATTGATTGAAATACAGTGTAGTGTCAATGTTCCTAAGACAAGCTTATGGAAAATTTCAAGATGTTAGTGCTTTGTTAATTAACTGTAAAGAAACAAATGCCTTTAACACCTTAAATTATAGAAAATATACATTTAAGCAGTAGAAAATTTGTCAGTTAGGAAATGCAATGAATTATTAATTTATTAATATTATATTATTGAAATATTAATGAATTGCGAGTTTCTTTTAACCAAGTTTCTCTTTATTTTTCTCCTTCCTTCCTTCCCTCCTTTCTTCCTTCTCTAGCTTCTTCCCTCCCTCTGTCCTGCCTTCCTTTTTTCTTCCTTTCCTTGTTTTATCCCCCAAATATTTTTGAGCAAAACACTGTGAAAGTTTCCAAAGGAGAATATAGGCCAATGAAAAATTTTTATTTATCTAAACAATAATATGATTTCTCAAATTTCAGGCAAATAATAATGGACAACTATAAAGCTTATAGCAGTACAAAGTATGATTACATATTTTTAGAAAGCATATTCTTTTTCATGTAGCTTAAAGATGCACTAGTTCACAGCATTACAACACCAAAAATCAATTTACAAAAGATAAATTTATATTGTCATAATTTAAAAACTTTAAAATGCATGCAAAAATACAAAAAAGTTAGATTAATAATTAGTTCACTTTTGAACTGGTTTATTTGGTATTAGTAGCATAATTTCCCTGTTTTCTCAGTGGATCTATTAAAATTTAAATCTTCCTAGAAAAATTTTAAAAATATTTCAGTGTTAAGTATTCATTATACTCTATGGAGAAATTGTATTTATTACTGTAGAAATACTATAAACAACATTATTGTTGACCCACAATTAACTAATACAGTTATGTACTTTATTTTATTATTTCCTTTAAACATTTGTAGCTATATCATATCACTTCTAATGTTTAAAATGTATCAAGCAAAACTATTCTTATTTTGGAAATATGTTAAAGAGCAGAATTTTCCCATAATTTTTAAAAGTTTGAAAAGATTTTTTTTATTTATGAAATTTCATTTCTATTTACTTTTAATATGAGCTTGTGCTTATTTAAAAAATACATCACATCCAAGAACTATTTGTATCTCCATTTGTTTGTTTTACATTTTAATTTCTGGCTCTAAGATATTCATCTGGAAATTCCTGTAGACACAAGCAACAAACAAGACCATCTTTATCATAAGTGTTATGGGTTCAAAACACTCTGAAGGTGAGAGTTTCTTTCCACTTATGAGGCTTCTTCCAAACTTTAGTGATAACTACTCACATCAAAGATTAAAAAAAAGTAATCATGGAAAAGGGGAATATTAATATTTACTCTGGTTTGAGAAAAATATTAGCCATTTAGTTAGTTTTGAAAAACGTTTGGAAACATAAAAAAATGATTGGTATAGAATGTATTCTGATGATGCACATTTCAATTTGAAGCTATTATATACATTTTTTTAAACTTACCAGAAACAGAAAGAGGAAAATATTAAGAATGGAAAGAAATTTGATATAGAACAGACCTTTCAGAACTTTTGAAGGAAAAAAAAAATCACTAATTTATTTGAATCAAAGCAAATTATTTTCATTAGGCAACATTTGTTGTTTGACATGATCTCAAATTAGTCAACTTGAACATTTTCCCAACAAATTAATTGTCCTGAAGGTAAAGAAATTCAAACACACAAAGAGAAGTGCCTGATAAAGGACTATGAAGCTGCAGTTTATTCAGAACACAGTTCTCTTGGTGTCTGAAAAGCTACGGATCCTTGACTTACTCCTTCCATATTTTGTTGTTCTCATGTTCCGAGAATCAGAATCATTCAGTGGATCTAACAATAAAGAGGCCTTTTGGGAATAAGAGATATGGTCTGGGCTCTAAGCTTTAACTCTCTGTGTGACTGAGTAATTTAATTCACTTCACTGACTGTGCTGCTCATATGTTTTTAAAAGAAAAAAAATGATAGTGCCTGTTCTCACTGATTCCTTAGAACCAAACCCAATTCCCATTGAATAATAATAATAAATTTACAGTGAAAGTACTATCACAATCATGCCATTTAAAGACTTTTGAGAAAGGGAGACTATTTCTGAATATTTTGTTTAGTTATTAAAAGCTGTCATAACAGTATTTTGAATCTCTACTATATCACAGTTAAAAGAATTCTTCAACTTATTAAGGATACTTCTAGAGATTATTCTCTTTATTTAGTCAAAGGTTTTGTTTCATTAGAATAATTTCAAATTATTTAGGCTCTTACATTTTGACAAATTAGATTTTGAAATAGTGTCTAATTCTTAAAAAACTCCATAGACACCTTTCTGTATGCCTCATTTTTATTGCTCGTCACAGATGATATTTATAACTCAGCCATATGTGGTTATAAAGATTTATGATGAGTCTGTGAAATAAACCCTGTTAATATTTAGGGTAAGCATCCAAGATTTTTGCCTCTATAAGCCCTGGAGATTTCTAATAATATGAAGCCATTTTGATAATTTGCCAAGTAGTGTACAGTTGGAAAGATGCCCTATCGTGACGAAGGAGTTAGCTATGTGTATGTCTAAAGACACAGTATGTGGGGTTTTGTTGAAAACTTTTGGAAGTTTCAGCAGACTTGTTTTATTCTATACTGTCCTCATCTGAGCATATTTGAAAGTTGGTAAACCTAATAATAGAAAGATAAAAAAGGGACTTAGATGTCTGCAAAATAGAAAACAGAGAGGCTATATTGTCACATAAAATGATTTTTGGATTGTCTAGGTTAGGACAAAACTATTCTGAAGCCATTGATTGAATTATGACCAAGATAATGAGTTATGAGTCAGGTAGAGGTTTCACTGGATACCTCTATAACCTTAAACAAATCATGTGACTTCTCTGAACCTTTTTTCCCTCTCCTATAAATTAAGGGCATACACTATATAATCTATAAGGTTTCTTCCTACTCTAAATTTTATTTCCCTTTGAAAAAGCTATATTTGTTGGTGGTAAAGAGGATTTCTATGAACTGATGTACTATGAAGTAAGCAGAACCAGTTCAACAGTTCATACAATGACTGCAACATTGTAAAAGAAAACAATTTTGACTTAAAAACTCTGATCAGTGTGATGAAGACCCACAAGGATGTTGATCACTTCTTTTTTTGTTTTTAAATAATAGTTTTTTTATTTTCAAAATATATGCAAATATAGTTTTCAACATTCACCCTTGAAAAATTTTGTGTTCCATGTCGAAAAAGTGTTTGTGGCAGTCCTTTTTGTAGCGGCAATAAAATGGAAACTGACTGACTGCCCATCACTTGGAGAATGGCTGAATAAATTATGGTATAAAATGTTATGGAATATTAGTGTTCTATAAGAAATGACCAACAGACTGATTTCAGAGAGCCCTGAAGATACTTACATGAACTGATGCTGAGTGAAATGAGCAGAACCAGGACATCATTATACATGGCAACAACAAGATTATAGAATGAGCGATTCTGATGGACATGTCTCTCTTCAACAATGAGATAATTCAAACCAGTTTCAATTGTTCAGTGATGAAGAAAGCCATCTACACCCAGAGAGAAGACTGTGGGAACTGAATGTGGTTCACAACATAGCATTTTCACTATTTTTATTGTTGTTTGCTTGCATTTTATTTTACTTCTCTTTTTTCTGGTTTTATTTTATTTTTCTTGTGCAGCATGATAATTGTATAAATATGTATACATATATTGGATTTAACATATATTTCTACAATGTTTAAAATATTTTGGGCTACTTGCCATCTAAGGGAGGGCATGGGAGAAGGGAGGAAAATTGGAGCACAAGGTTTTACAAGGGCTAATGTTGAAGAATTTTCCACTCATATGTTTTGAAAAATAAAAAAAAAAAACTTTATTTAAAAAAAGAAAAAAATAACCTTTGTGTTCCAAATTTCTTCTCTCTACCTTTCCCTCACCTTTTTCCTAGATGGCAAAGTAATCCAATATATGTTAAACCTCTACAATTCTTCTATACATATTTCTACAATTATCATGATGCACAAGAAAAATCAGATCAGAAAAGAAAACAATAAGCAAGCAAAAATAAGAAAAGAGGTTAACAAACCCTTTAACAAAACCTTTTAAAAATATTTTAACAAAAAAAATACTATGCTATTATGCATAATGAGTCTCCATAGTCCTCTCTCTGATTGCAGATGGCTCTCACCATTACAAGTCTATTGGAATTGGCCAGAATCATATCATTATTGAAAAGAGCAATGTCTGTCAGAATTGATCATTGTATAATTTTGTTTTTGCTGTGTACAATGTTCTCTTGATTTTACTCACTTCATTTAGTATCAGTTCATGTAAGTCTCTCCAGGTCTCTCTGAAATCATCATTCTGATCATTTTTATAGAACAATAATATTCTATTATATTCATATACCATAATTTATTGAGAAATTCTCCAACTGGTGAGCATTCAGTCAGTTTCCAACTCCTTGCCATTACAAAAAAGGCTGCTACAATTTTTTTGCATAGGTGTTCTTTTTATGATCTTTTTGGGATATAAGCACAATAAAGACACTGCAGGAGAAAAGGGGATGCACTGTGTGATAGTTCTTTGGGCATAGTTCCATATTGCTCTCTAGAATGATTAGATCAGTTCACAACTCCACCAATAATGAATTAGTGTCTCAGTTTTCCAACATTCCCTCCAACATTTAAAATTATCTTTTCCTGTCATTTTAGCCAATCTGAGAAGTGTGTAACGGTATCTCAGAGTTGTCTTAATTTGCATTTTTCTGATCGACAGTGATTTAAAACATTTTTTTTTACATGACTAGAAATGGTTTTAATTGTTCATCTGAAAATTTTCTGTTCATATCCTTCAACCATTTAGCAATTGCAGAATGGCTTGTATTCTTACAAATTTGAGTCACTACTCAATACATTTTAGAAATGAAGCTTTTATCAGAACTTTTGAATGTAAAAGTTTCCCCCCACTTTTCTGTTTCCCTTCTAATCTTGTCTGAATTGATTTTTGTTTGTAAATCTCAGATGAGACACTAATACATTGTTGGTAGAATTGTTAATGGATCTAACCATTCTGGAAAGCAATTTAGAGCTATACCCAAAGGACTTTTAAAATGTACATACCCTTTGATTCAGCAATGTTTCTACTGGGCTTATGTTCCAAAGAAATCTTAAAGGAAGGAAATGTGCAAAAATGTTTATGGCCGCCCTTTTTGTAGTGGCAAAAAACTGGAAACTGAGTGGATGTCCATCAGCTGGAGAATGGCTGAATATATTATGGTATGTGAATGTTATGGAATATTATTGTTCTATAAGAAATGATCAGTGGGATAATTTCAGAGAGGCCTGGAGTGACTTACATGAACTGATGCTAAGTGAAATGAGCAGAACCAGGAGATCATTGTACATGGCAATAATTCTGATAGATGCGGCTCTTTTCAGCAATGAGATGATTGAAGCCAATTCCACTGATCTTGTGATGATGAGAACCATCTACACCTAGAGAAAGGACTGTGGGGACTGAATGTGGATCACCACATAGCATTTTCCCTCTTTTTATTGTGGTTTGTTTGAATTTTATTTATTTTTTCCTTATTTATTTTTTTAACTTTTTCATCTGATTTTTCTTGTACAGCAAGATAATTTTACAAACATTTATGCCTTTGTTGAATTTAATATATTTTACCATGTTTAACATGTATTGGATCACATGTCATCTAGGGGAAAGGGTTGGCACAAAGGTAGGAAAATTGAAACACAAGGTTTTTAAAGGTCAATGTTGAAAAATTATCTTTGCATATGTTTTGAAAATAAAAAAAAACTTCAATAACAAAAGAAAATTTCATTTATGCCTGTGCTCTTAGTGTTTTTAATAGGAATAGGTGTTGAATTTTGTTGAACCCTTTTTCTGCATCTATTAAGATAGTCATATGATTTCTTTTAGTTTGGTTACTGATATAGTCAATTATGCTAATATATTTTCTAATATTGAACTAGTCCTGTATTCCTGGTATAAATCTTACTTGTTCATGGTGTATTATCCTGGGGATAACTGGCTGTAATTTCTTTTTTTCCATTTTTTTATTAAAGCTTTTTATTTGCAAAACATATGTATGGGTAATTTTTCAACACTGGCCCTTACAAAGCTTTGTTACAAATTCCCCCCCCCACTCCCCACTCCTCCCCTAGATGGCAGGAAGTCTATTACATGTTAATTATGTTAAAATACTTGACAAATCTAATATGTGTATACATATTTTTACTGTTATCTTGCTGTGCAAGAAAAGTTGGATCTACAAGAAAGAAAAAAAAAACCTGAGAAGGGAAACAATGCAAGCAAACATTAATAGAGAGCATGACAATGTTATGTTGTGGTCCACATTTCATATCCCTCTCTCTGGGTGTATATGGCTTTCTTCACTGAACAATTGGAACTGGCTTGAAACATCTCTTTGTTGAAGAGAGCCATGTCCATCAGAATTGATCATGATATAGTCTTGTTGTTGCCATGTATAATGATCTCCTGGTTCTGCTGATTTCACTCAGCATCAGTTCAAGCAAGTCTCTCCAGGCCTCTCTGAAAACATCCTGCTGGTCATTTCTTATATAACAATAATATTCCATAACATTCATATAAAATAATTTATTCAGCCATTCTCCAATTGATGGGCATCCATTCTAACTGGCTGTAATTTCTTTGCTAATATTTCATTTAAGATTTTTGCATCAATATCCATTAGGGAAATTGGTGTATAATATTCTTCCTCTCTTTTGACCCTACCTGGTTTAGGTATCAGCACCATATCTGTGTCATAAAAGTAATTTAGTAGAACTCCTTCTTTCCTGTTTGTTCAAATAGTTTACATAATTTCCAATTCTTAACAATGAGGTTGCTGGTTATAGATGCAGGGTGAGAAATACTGTTAATGCTTGGGTATGTTTGGTTTGATTATAAGTTAAAAGGAAGGACATATTTTGGAGCAAGTAATGGAAGAAGAGTTATGTGAAGAAAAGTGAGAAAATAATGATACAAGAGAAGAGGAAAAAAGAGAAAAGAAAAAAGAAAAAAAAGTAGCAGCAATGAAATATTTTAAAACTCCACAAGAGTGGAGAAGACAGTTTAGAAAGACAGAGAATATAGTCTTTGAACTACTGTGCTAAATTTATTACAAAAATCCCTAAGCTATAAGTAATAAAGAACAATGATTTCTTTTGAAATCCTCTTTTTTAATTCTCTCTCTCTCTCTCTCTCTCTCTCTCTCTCTCTCTCTCTCTCTCTCTCTCTCCACACACACACACACACACACACACACACACACACACACACAAACACACACATTCATTTTTGCTACTGTTTTCAAGGGCATAACAATCTTTGAAAAATGCAAAAAGTAATTAATTAATTGATTGACTTATTAATGCCCCTAGTTATCCTGTAGCTTTGCCTTCCTCAATCATGAAGCCAAAGCTTATAATTTTGCTGGACTGTTGTTCCTCCCTTTTATACTTCTTGATTGGTTAATAATTTTTCCTGATGACTGATTTTATTATTGATTTCAACTTAATTTCACCTAAATGAGAAGCAATATAGTAGATAGACTGTTGGTTATGTAATCACATATAATCTCTGAATCATAGTCAAGCTTTCCAAGACTATGAGTTATAGATGTTTTGTGCATCAGTGGAGGGAGTTCTCACATTGATAAGCCTATAGTACTGTGTACTGATTAATTTATCTCTTGAAAATCTTAGATTTGGGTTTCCAAAAGTCATATGTCATTTTGACTCTACTATTTCTTTGAGTATGCCATTTAATCTCTCTGTACCTCAATTTTTTCCTTTATAAAATTTGGATATATTTCTAGATGGTTGCTAATGCCCTTTCCAGATAGGCATTATCTGGAATGGTCTCTGACCCTGGGCTCTGAATTTCCATAAGGTTCACCCTACTCTAGGGTATTTACTATTATGTCAAAAGCTATTGAAGTCTCCTGAAAAAATTCTTGAGATCATTCTGCTGTATTAAATAACACACCAATATATAGTCAATGTATTCAAATGAGTCATTATAATTATTTAAGTAATTTGAATCATTTGGTCTAAAATATTGTGCTAAAACACAGTCCAGCAAACTTATAAGCTTTGGCTTCATGATTGAGGAAGGTAAAGCTACAGGTTAACTAGGGGCATTAATAAATCAATCAATTAATTAATTACTTTTTGCATTTTTCAAAGATTGTTATGCCCTTGAAAACAGTAGCAAAAATGAATGTGTGTATGTTTGTGTGTGTGTGTGTGTGTGTGTGTGTGTGTGTGTGTGTGGAGAGAGAGAGAGAGAAAAAGAGAGAGAGAGAAAGAGAGAGAGAGAGAGAATTGAAAAAGAGGATTTCAAAAGAAATCACATTTATGTCTAAAACAATAGCACAAATTGCCAAAAAAAAAAAAAGATATAGCAATGAAATCTCTAGATGGGAACTTTAAGGAAATGTCATATTTATATATCATCTGGGATTCTATCATATTTGATGAAGTTATAGGGAGTTTGAAGGATAATTAATGAGTAACATTGTCCTTTAAATATATTTTATTTTTGTTATTCAATTTCATCCTCACAATAAACCTGTGAGGTATATTTATTATTATCCTTATTTTACAAATGAGGAAACTGAGATTTTTAAAAGTCATAATGCATTGTTGAGAGTCACATAACTAGTATAAGTGCTAGGAACATAATAAATACATAGTAAATACTTGTTTCTTTGCCTTGTCTTTCCTCATGCTAAAATACTTTGCAATACTTTATCATATATTTTATGGAGGCAACAGTACAATATTCTGTGGTTTCATGAAATCAGCATACAGATTATAAACAGGGTTCTGTGGAAGATTTCATTTATAGAGCATCCTTCTTCAATTTTGATCTGCTCAGCATCCTCCATAATGGTGGCAATCACTTCAGGGAAATATATCTCCCTGTTTTAGGAAAATTATCTACATATCTATCAAGCATCCTTAGTGAAGTTATGAAAATGGAAGTGGTAAGCTTCTGCATATGATGTCCTACATCAAGCCATATTTTTAAAGTTATGCAACTGAATGAAAAGCATAAAATTTCAGATATTCTACAATGCACATTGTTGACGGCACAATGGCATTATTTATTAGAGAAAATCCTGCCTTCCTCTATTGGCTTCTTTCTACCAAATGTTTCCAATGTATATGTTTAAATTATATAATACTTCTTAAAGATGTAAAGAGAAATAATTTAATGTTCTTCTGATGTTAATTACAAATGAGTTCTGAAACAGAGATACTTATGCTTATCAATAATGTTTGCCTAGGTCAATATCATAGTTATTAATAAATAATTGATAGATACCATGTTTCTTCTAGCTATTTGAAATGAAGGACTTAATATGTATCCCTCACAGTTCAGGTCCAATAGGAACATCAGATATCAAAAAGTGGTGAGAAAACCAAAAGAAAACTTTCTTCTCTCTGCATATTTTCAGTCTCCTGTTGAATGTATTCCCTGAGGAAATGTTGCAAGAGGTCAGAGGAGTGACATCCATCTCTGCCAAAAAGGCTATTTCCACTTCTTGCTTCCAGCCAGTTCTCTAAATCACAGTGTGGAAAGCTTTCAGTTCAAAAAGGAGTAACTTTCTCTTTGACCTCAAGCCTTTTACTTCCTTAAGTTACTATCACTTGAAGGAAGGTGAAGAGGAAAGTTGGTGGGAAGCAGAACTTCCCACCAACTTTCCTCTTCACCTTCCTTCAAGTGATAGTACTCCTTTTTGAACTGAAAGCTTTCCACACTGTGATTTAGAGAACT